>KZ807062.1:603890-622927 GCA_000696205.2 Oncopeltus fasciatus
ATATATATATATATATATAACTTTCATCATGAAAAATACTTTTATAGCTATTCTTTACCGGAGTTTGCAGCCAAACTAAACGATTAGTTTACCTCAGTGGCTAGGAAGGGCGAAGTATAAGAGGAGAATGTCGTAAGAAAGGACCCGCTACCCGTCGAGGGAGGAATAGTAGGACACGGGAAATATCCACACACCATCAGTAAAGTGCCTTTTCCTAAAGTGAAATTTTTGGAAGGATATAAAGTGTAATAAATTCCATATTATATCTGCAGATAGCATATATTACCCTTTATTCATATTTTTAATAACGCTAAAAACTTTGTAATAACTCAAATGCCTGGTTTCGGAATTTAGCTCAAACACTAAAAACCATTATCCTATATAAAAGATAGATTTATATGTTCCTAGATAAATTTATAAATACTTTTTTTTATGTATCTTATTAGAAAAAAAAAGTGTATTTTTTATATTCATAATCCATAATATTATTCATAATGTTCATGATATGTAATCCTGTTGACACAACGTACTCTCTCGCCTTCATGATAGCCCTGAAGATAGCTTACACTGTAAGCCGAAACGTTGACAGTTAATTAAAAAATACAAATTTTTCAAATTGTAATTCTTTTTACCTACATTGACTGTACCCAAACGAAGAAACATCTACTGATAATCTCTGCGAGAAAATCTCTCCATTTAAATTTATAAAATATATAATTTAACAATAAACATATCGGTTCAGTTTCATTGCTTGAAACTTAAAATAATACCCCTGAAAATATTGTTCTTTTATTCTCTCTTGCAATTTCCGATAATCCCGCCTCTTTTGTAGTACAATGTCACTCAACAACAAACGCCGCTAAATTTTAGATTTAAAAGCGACTTGTCACTTTTCATTAATTAAATTAACTAATGTCAGCTTATAAAGCGCAAAATTAATACTTGCAATTCAAGTAAGTACCTTTTCCTATTAGCTCAATTTTTTTTATCGCGAGTAATTCTGCAATAAAATTCAAGCCGTCATTAGATAGACAAAATTTTCAGGAACAATGCTCTGCTAAAATTTCGACTCAGGCACCACTAGAGCTTTTAGACCTGTCTGTAAGAACAAGCTGAGCCGTATTCCGGGGTAACGTGGAGTTCAAGGATAAGTATAGCCGTATACCGCAGATTCGTAGACTTCGACTACATGTTGAGCAGTGTACCACACTCCCGTACTGTTCAAGGACACGATGAGACGCGTACCACACTCCCGTAGTGTTCAAGGACACGTTGAACCTTATACTGCACATCGGTAGTGTTCAAGGATACGCTGAACCTTATACTGCACATCCGAAGAGATGAAGGACCCCGGATTGCCGTAAACTGCAAATCCGGAGACTTTGGCTGAATGTTTGGCCTTATACAGCACATTCGTAGACTTCGACTACATGTTGAGCAGTGTACCACACTCCCGTACTGTTGAAGGACATGATAAGCCGTGTACCACACTCCCGTAGTGTTCAAAGGACACGATGAACCTCATACTGCACATCGGTAGTGTTCAAGGATACGCTGAACCTTATACGGAGACTTCGGCTGAATGTTTGGCCGTATACAGCGCATTCCTAGTCCTGCTTAAATTGAACGAGAGCGCAGTAGAGCACGGTAATACTTATGTGTTCTGCTCTCCATGTTCGGTTACCGAGAAGGTTACTTGTTCTTTACCATTCAGACTCCAAATTCATACTCTTTGGTTCAAACCTTCCAGTTGTAATATATGTCTTTTCCTTGGCAAACAGTATGCATTTAGTTTTATGTAATGATATTTTAAATCCTTTAGATTTCAGCCACTAATTTAATTGGCTTGCAGATGACCTTGAACTTTGTCCCTGGTCTGTTTCAACGATTTGTAAAAATATCAACAGAGTAGTTCAGATTCAACCAAACTTCTATCTTTTTAGTTACTTCATTTTCTATAATACAATCGTCACATAAAGATTTTCATAAAACAAATTATTCTATGTTACCTAGAAAATTTTTGACGAAAATATCACATTTGCGAGCAGCTTATCCAAAATACCTACCAAATATATATATATAAAAAATTGTATTTTTAATCATATACCGACGTTTAAGCCATCTTCAGAGTATTGTCACCTGGATCGAATGTTCTTGACTAAAAAAATACTCTCCATTTGAAAAGTATTTTATGACTTGTTACAGAAACTCTGTTTCATTCACCCAGCAAGGCCAATCTAAGCACTAAACACTAATCACTAAGCAATTATTGAAGAACCACATTACATATTATTCAAGCGACTATATATAACTATAAAATTTAAAATAGTCCGTCATTTTACTCATTGCCCCACAATAATAGGTTTCTTTTTAATAAAACCTGTGAACCTCCTTTCTGTATACTAGATACACAAACTACATATATAAGATAAATCACTATGTAGTCAGTATAGGCGCACAATGGAGATAAAACTAGAGGAACTTTGAGGAGACTGGTGATTCGAACGGAATTAACTCCGGGGTGGAGATTAACTCCCCAGAAAGTTATCGCCTTACTGTGACTTCTTCCAAAGTCGGAAGAGNAATATTTATTTATTTGATTTATGTCTCTTTTTTGTTTTGTTGTTGTTGTTTTTTGGCATGTCAATCACTTGGGTCATTAATGTAATTTATGTATCTTTGTGATTTTAATTTTATTTGTAGGTAGGATAGGAGAAAAATTCAAATGCCAAAAAAACAAAAAAAAAAAAAAAAACTTTCATAAAAGCATATGAATGACATAGACTTTTAATGGAATTGAGGATCTACCAACGCTAACTTTGGAATAATTAGTTATTATTTAGGTAATTCTAAGTAACTGATAACTTTAATTAGATGAAACAATCCTTCAGAGTACAATACTAGAAATCATGGAAAATAAATTTAAAAAATTAAAATTTCCAATTATTTGATATTTGCAGATGTTTTCTCGGTACTGTGAATTTCTAATTTATCCATAATCAATAATGAAGTGTGGATTAATGAATCATCACCACCAAATCATTCAGTAACTTCTAAAATTTAATACAGCTTTATCATAGACAGTGTTTTATATTTTCGATATGGAATTTATTTTATTTGGATTAGTTAAGCAATGATATGTCGTTTTAGAGACATTTTTTTATATTGATTTCACTTGTTCATTCTCAAGAAGAATTTTCGTTTTAGAAACTAGTTGCGACACTTTTTCCCTCGCTTCTTCTGATTGGAAGTCCAACTTCTTTAATACATTCGCGAAAAAATTCATGTTTGTCAGCAGTTCTCGTGTCGGTGCACCTCCGTTTCTTATTAAATCTTCACTTAGTTCCTTAAATTTAAACAGAAGGTATGAATTGTGTTTCTTCTTATTTTCAGCTAATAAATATTCGTCTATTTTCATGAGATGTTCCAACAACTCCAAGTACTTCTGGGTCTCAGTTTGCTCCTCGGATTTCATCATTGACTTCAGAAGGATGCTTCTCAATTCATCGGCCCCTTCGGAAGCCAATAATATGTTAGATTTAGTCCTCATGGCAACTTTCTGCTTCAAATCCTCCAGAAGTTCGCCATTTCCGAGCTCTTCGTGATTGATGCATTCACTTTTCGCCGAAACTTTTTTCACACTATCACCATTACAAACAATATCCTTTTGGCCCTCCATCATTGCATAATTTTGTAGATTATAGTTATAAATTTTGTCTTACACAAAATTGTTCATTTCATATGATCATTAAAATATGTATAAATTAAATTAAATAATAAGCATCTAGTAATAACATTTTTTGTGAGGAATTTTGAAATTTACGAATTTAAGAACGTACACACGTAATCGCAAATATCTCTGCTACTCTAGCGACTGTTAAGGCTACCCGACTTTGCTCTAGATTTTTTTTAAGAATATATCTATCATTATTTATACAAAACATACAACTTCATATTTTGATTTTTCTGCTTATTAACCATATCCAAAATTAGTTACCATAATGTGTTGTCACTTCTATATAAATATTGAAATGATATAAATAAATTATTACAATTTATTAATTGTTGCTGTTTTAAGAGAAATCTAATTGTAATTATTGGTTATTATTTTATATAAACCAGGTTTGGACGTTACAAACACTGCGAAATATACTAGGTTAGCGAAAGTGGATCTTAAAATTTTTATCATTAAGTTTGGTAGTAAAAATTAGTGGATCAAGTGGTTTTGAGGTAGTTGTTACTAAAACAGTTCATGCGATAAGAACGATAATCAGGAACGAATCCATTAAGAGGAATGATTCGTCCAAATCACTCTGGACTATTAACCTAACATTGGGAAAAGCTGTGAGTTGGCATTCTAGATTTTGGAGCAAATAGTCCTTGACAAATATATTTCTTGGCATTTAGAATTAGTACGTAAGATGAATACTGTACTCTCTGGTAGAGCTATAGCAAAACTAAAAGAAATATTTATCTCACATGGAATTTCCTTCGTAACGATGAGTAAAAAGCGCTTTTAGCTCCCATAGAGAGAGTGAGAATCCTCAAACAACTATAACTTCATCTGTGGCACTTCATGCGCGTGTCTAACCAGCTGGGAGAAACGGCTGTCGAGATACGTATCAAAGCACATTTTAAAGAAAAAAATGTTCTAAGCTTTTTAGAGAAAAAAGGATTCTAAGCTTTGACTGTTGTTGTGGCGCTTCGCATCGTATATCGGTTGAGTGATTACACTTCCGGCTTCAAAAGAAAAATTATTCGTATGTTTGGGGGGACTAAGAGACTACCGTATTCACTGGAACGAGAAAATGAATGAAAGCCGAAATATAAGCAATGTATCTGGAGAATATATGAGTCTAGAGAAGCAAACCAGATTCTGCAAATGAAAATAATAACTCATTCCATTATTTGTGAAGGAACTGTTATAGAAGCCTTTTTGTCATCATTAGTTATCCTTTTTTATATGCTAAGTGTGGAAAGTTAAGTCGAGTGCAAAATGAGTTAGCTTAATAAAAGATTGATTCAAATTTTAATGACACTGAGAAACATATTTTTTGTTGAGTTAGATCTGACACTGTTTTCTCATCAATTCTTGGCGTCTGAATGTGAGAAAAACAGATTTTGTCTATCACGTCAACATTTTAAACTACAGGATATCCTCAGAAATCATGAAAATTATGCATTCAAAAGAACAAAGTAAAAACGTACCTAATATACAGTTTATGAAACATTTTTCTTAAAATAAATCGAGTTCATACATATAAAATTGTTTAATTAATAAACAGTATTTAAAAATTAAGATAAAAAATTGCGTTTGTAGATTTTTCTGGAGTGTTTAATTTGTTCACATTCGCGCTTAATGCTCCAACAATATTCAGCCATCATATGTACGTCCCATCTACCTTGATACCTTGCTTTCATGTCCCTCAAATCTTGATGGAAACGCTCACCCTGCTCATCACACAGTGTACCAAGAATGTCCGGGAAATTAGCAAGGAGGCTGTGTAAAAAAAAATGCAATTTAGTGCTGATGTTGAAACCTAGCTTTTGGAGACTTTTGTTGTTCGAATCCCATACGTACTGAGTCATCTTCAATGTCGAAATATTCATCGTTAGAGTCGCATTCATGTGCACCTGAGGGTAAACTAGGATACTATATTTTACATTTGTTTTTCTTGTTATATCCCGATACTTTCACGATACAAAAGTAACAATCGCTTGAATGACAAATGTACTGATGTTTGTCCTTTGACTGGGAATGGTAAAACTGCTACATTCATAACAAAATGAATCGGGGCTGTTTTCGCACTTTGGACGTGTAGGAGCAAAGGTAGTCATAAGGAAACGTTTCAGTTCATACATACTATGTAGTTCTGTACACTTCCGTAACGAAATACTAAATACTGCTTACTGACACACAACGTTTCACCACAGTTCTATAGAAAACAGCTAAAAAATCTAACTCAACAGAAATTGAGTTTCAAATTGTTCCCAGTGTAATCTCTTAACAATGGAGAAATTATTCAATTATCACAACTACTTACAATGAATTGAAATGGGTTTTTTTTCTTTCTCTTATCTCAACTACATTAGGCCAATAATGCCCGGTTGGTAAATACATTTATTTATTATGTTATTATATGTATTTATTACATAAAGAATACATATATTTATCTATTTGTTAATTTATTATTTAATGAGCGACATTTTCATTTGTGAGCAAATAATTATAGGATTACTTTTCCACATGACTGTTAGATATAGTTACATATTTTTGAGCCCTTTATAAATGACATAAGTTCATCTATGTTACTGAAGAGTGAAGACAGAGAATTAGTGCTTGGACACATTCTCGAGTCCATACGAAACATTTTTTTTTCTGCTAGTATAGTGTTAAGTGCCTTCTGAATTGCTAGCAGTTCATCAGGGCAAGTGTACTCGCTTCGGCGGTACAAAGTGACTAAGCGGTCCAACTAAAGCCATATGCAAGCGCTGGCAATACTGTGAAGTGAGAATGAGCAAGCACGAGTGACAAAGTAGAATGCACTTGTTTTAGCAGTGAACTTCGGCCCATCAGTGGGAAACTTCGTGCTTGTTGAGAGCTCCCTGCAAATCTTGGCAAATTCTTTTCTATACATGTGTGATGGTCTGTCGTAGTTTAAATATAAACGCAAACTAATATTAAGGTTGTGGAGAAGCCAAGCTGTCAGAACATTGTCAGAGATGGGACAACCTATAACCTCTATTCCTAAATCCTAAAAGATACCCTGTTGTAAAATGAAGTTCTAAACAGGGAATTTTATTCAACTGGCGGTATAATGGGTGCAGTGGTTTTTTTTAAAAAACTATATATAAAATAAATAACAAGAGTTGTTTTGTTCGAATTTCGAGTATCACTTACCGCGTTCGGCTTGCAAACTAATCGTTGGACAGGATCTGAAAACACAAGTCGCTATTCGAAATCCGGATTTGTGAACAGAGCTCGACATTTATATTGCATGTTCACTTGTAGAACAAGAGGCTACACAAAAAAGTCAATCGGGTAAAGCTGGTATGTAATGGAAGCTTGCAACACCGTTTTAAGTAAGATCATTGCTTTTATAAGTTGAATGTATAAAGTAAGAACGTGCCGGCTCCAGATACTTTCAAAGGCATGTTGTAAGTCGAGAGAGAAATACTGCCAATGCTTTTTTTTTTCCTATAAAAGACTTCATGAATTAACAATTTAGAAATTGGCCTTAAGACTTATTATTTATCTTATCCATAGAGCAGCGGACTTCTCGAAAGTACTTTGATATAGGTTAAGGAAGTTATCTTTATTTGCGAAAAAATAAATAAACTCTTTAACAAGCAATAGCTAGACTGATGGGATGGGTCTAGTTCTTCTTTAGACTAGAGATAATAACGGCTTTAAGCAAATTAGTGGTAGGGATTTGGTTTTATATATTTTATATTATAAAGATTTAATATTTATTTTGTTTATCCTAGATAAATGTTTAATCATTGATACACATGGTCGAGTCCTCGAGAGGTGTCTTTCCGCTATTCAATGTATGAGAAAATTCGCCAAAGGTTAATGGGATATTACGCGTGCTCCCGTTATTCTATAAAACTAATGAACAGTGTTCTATTTCTTTAATTAATTGACTTTATCTATTGGAAGTGGAGTGAAAAGTTAGAAGTCGCGGATATATTTTGATAAAGTTTACCGAGATTATTTTTAATTTCCTGTTTATTTATTATGATTAAAGTCCTGTTATTTTCTATTTAGATTATTGGAGGAGAATATCGCACGTCTGATATTACTTTAACTTTATACTGATATCAATGGTGTGATATAAAAGATTTCTATGATGCATTTTTCATGATTTATTTTTATTTTTTGTGTTTGGTGATGGCTATAATTTTCTCAGGAGTTTTTCCTCCATTTAGTGGCTCATAAGCATTCCTCATTCCACTATGAAAGAGGTACACTTTTGTGGTGTGAATAAGTTTTTAATTGGTGACTCTATGGCGTACAATATTACATCTTATACTTCGTCAAAGATTATGTTCACATCTCGTTTAAATTCACCAGTTCCAACTCGGCTAGTTGAGCAAACAGCTGCTAGTTGGCGTCCTTTAATTTCCATTTAGAGTGGATTAATTCAATTAAAACTGGCTAAAATATATAGAGCATATGGTAACAGGTGAGGGGATGTGTGAGCATATAGCTACTGCTTGTATATTTTAATGGTACCTCTATCTGTGCGCTGAATATGTCTAAAATGGGAGGTTTTTTTTACTATAGATATTATTATTAGATGTTTTTTGTAGGGGTTTGGTCAAGATAGACCAAAAAAAATTCAAATTTGAAAATTGTGTATTTTTTAAATTATCTGCCAACGTTTCGTCTTACTTTGTATGTCATCTTCTGTAAAGCTATCATGATGGCGAGAAGGAACGTCGTGTCCATAAAATCCTGAGTCATGAAAATGGGATCTTGGTGACACGACGTCCCTCTCGCCTTCGTGATAGCCCTGAAAATGGCTTACAATCTAAGCCGAAACGTTGGCAGATAATTTACACAATACACATTTTTTAAATTTGTATTTTTTTGAATCTACCTTGACCGAACCCCAACAAAAAACATCTGATAGATGAATATGATTGTTTATTAGGCAGTGTTATCCTGACTGGATGTACGTCACTGTCTTCATATTAGGGGTTGGGTCAGCTGGAATGGCATGAGAGAGCGAGGAGACACGATGACATTCGGGGGCAGTCTGGGGGTGCAGGAGTTGTGGAGAGGGAAGACGAATGTAACGGAGGTGAAGGAGAAGGGTGGTAGAGGGGTAGGGGAAGCCGAGCCCTACAAGACCAGGATAAAAGATAGTTAAGGTAGAAGTATTGGTTATAAGACTTTCATGGAAGTAGTGAGTAGAACTGTTTGATACTCAAACGCTTTTATTTATTTGAAAATTAAACAAATGCTTAATATAAAATTTGAATTATGCATTTTTAAGAATTATAAATTGTTTGAGTAAACAATATAATAAATGTAGAAGCACAGAATTCTGGATATATTTTTTTTCTTTTATGTAACTTGCATATTTTTAATGTTCGTTTCTTTATCGTTTAAGTAGGGCAGTGAGAGTATACGGGCTAATGATTTTTGCTGCAGTTAAAACAAAACGGCCAGTTGTACATATTTCACTATTATGATCTTGGAGCATATCGTGAGTAGATTAATGACAAAAACAACTATGCTTTCTAAAATTAAAGCACTTATACCAATGTACGGGAGCTGATAAGTATGGTTTCATGTCTAATATAAAGTATCCAACTTTAATTTTATCCAGTAAGTTAGAAGTGGAGAATGTTAATATAAATACAGAAGTAGGTCCCCTTACTTTATTAATTTGTTTCATATGTATCACATTGTATGGAATGTAATTCCGAAAGTATTTGAAAGTTATTCTACCGGAGTAGAAAACACAAGGTCAAAATTTCAGTACCTTTCTCGTAACTTCTTTAAATTTTAACTTAGTTAACTGTTTACACTTCTCGTGAATCAAGAGAGCTACATATAAATATTATATTATATTTTCACGTCCTGTGATAAAGATGTTTATGAAAGAACTTTCATGCCACGAATATTAATAAATAATTTATAATTATTCAGTTCCGTACAAAATGTACCAAGTTGTAGAAAGTAGGAGTTTTCCACTTCCTACAAATACTGTACAGTCTTCTGAGCAGCACTCGTTGGAGACATAAGAAAAGTTCGGCCGCCTAGTGGTGCATTGATTAGTTGAACTTGTTATTGTTAATAATTCGTATGTACGACACAGAGGCCGCATATTTCCCTTTGCATGAAGGAGGTAAAGTTTGTTATTAAAACCGAGAGGGAGCTGTTCATTGTAGATGGAGCAAATATAATCAGTAATTCGTAAAATAGTAAGATGTTTTTTTTAAAGTCAAGAGAAGTTAATTGTTATATCGAATAGCTGCTAGGGTTATTAGAAAATGACTGGGGAAAAAAATAGATGCTCCATACTGCAAGCATACAGTACACCGGAAAACGGAATAAATATCCAAAAGGAGAGTTTGTTGATGGTAGATATTATTCTAAGATGATTTTAGTTGGCGTTCGGTCGAGGTAGATCCAAAAAAACACAAATTAAAAAAATCTATTTTTTTAATAAAGGATTATCTGCCAACGTTTCGGCTTACATTGTAAGCCATCTTCAGGGCTGTAGAAATACAATGTCATGAGAATACAATAATAATTGAAATTAGTATAATAGAGAATTGCAATAATATAATGTGATATCAAGAGTATGAATGTAGAAAGCTATGTAAGAAAATTTAAAGTTTATGAAAAACAATTTGAAAAAGAACCAATTTGAAAAAAAAAAATACATTTTCTTACATAGCTTTCTACATTCATACTCTTGATATCACATTATATTATAATTCTCTATTATACTAATTTCAAATATTATTGTATTCTCATGACATTGTATTTCTACAGCCCTGAAGATGGCTTAAAATGTAAGCCGAAACGTTGGCAGATAATCCTTTATTAAAAATACATATTTTAAAATTTGTGTTTTTTTGGATCTACCTCGACCGAACCCCAACTAAAATCATCTTGGAATAAATATCCATTCTGCCTGATGTGTATATATATTTTTTATACAGTTTTTTATTCTATATTTTATTTATTCCCTATATATATTTTAGGGACAGTCTGAGACCTACCTTGTGTAACAGAGCTAATCAATTTTCAAAGCAGGCCCTAGTCTTAGGGGAATGTTCGCCAGACAACTTCCTGCCCTCAGCGGCTTACAGGGTATTAGGTCCCGGTCAGCCTTAGGGAGAGCTTCTACTTACTTAGTACCCCGCCCTAAGTCCTCTCTTTACGGATAAATTCAATTTTAATAATTTAATGTTATTTTTGCACTTTTCTTGACATGCAAAGTAAACTTTGCGAATTCACTTGAACCTTACGTTAGCGCCCGAGAAAACCTACTTACCTCAAGAAAGACAACCAATTCACATTGGATTGAATGACATGCTACCATTAAAAATAAAAATAAAAAGTTGTTCTTTAATATTTTATAGAATAAGCTAAAATATTCAAATCCTCTTAAGATGAATTAAGCGAAGGTTGAATATAATTTGGCGCGGTTCATAATTATTCTTCATTATGAGTGCATAAGTATATAGGCGGGATATCTAACCAAAACTTTTGAAAAATAAATAAACGTAGTAAATAAAAATTAAGATAAAAATTTGACGGGTTGACCGTATTTGTAAATTAAAAAAGAATTTTAAATTCGAAAATTATTCATCAAATCTCTCAAGCTGCTTAATGCTTGAAAGTTCTAGTTCGATAAGTCTCCCTATGTTTTAGATTCAAAGTTGTTGTGTAGTTTTAGTACTTTTAACGCTACAATAGTTTTTCACCTAAAAATTATTTTTCTTTGACCGATTTAATAATTTTGTTCAACATAAAAAATAAGTAACTATAATTTATCTCTGTGAGTATATTTTTATTATCGTTCTACTTTCATCTATTTTTTTTTTCTTGTAGTAACGTAAACAAAATTTTAATTAGATGATCAATCATTTTAGGCGAATATTGAATTTATGATTCATTTATCGAAATTGTCAAAACATTAAAATTGGAAATCATTCTTAGACATACAAGGACTTCTGATTTAACATGCCAAACCCATCAGGGGAAGGGAAGAATCATCAGATTCTTCTGCTGAAATCACTTGCTTAAATTACAGTACTGATGGAAGTAAGGACTTCGAACAATGACTATAACTTTGTTGATTAATTACATATAACCTAGCATAAATTTAGGAAAATCTTTCGAAATTGGAATGCCTTCTCCACTCAGGCTGAGCGGTATTTTAAGAGGATATAATTTGTTTGTGGTCAGTCATGTTTGATCCAAAAAAAAAAAAAAATATATATATATAAAAAATTGTATTTTTAATCATATACCGACGTTTAAGCCATCTTCAGAGTATTGTCACCTGGATCGAATGTTCTTGACTAAAAAAATACTCTCCATTTGAAAAGTATTTTATGACTTGTTACAGAAACTCTGTTTCATTCACCCAGCAAGGCCAATCTAAGCACTAAACACTAATCACTAAGCAATTATTGAAGAACCACATTACATATTATTCAAGCGACTATATATAACTATAAAATTTAAAATAGTCCGTCATTTTACTCATTGCCCCACAATAATAGGTTTCTTTTTAATAAAACCTGTGAACCTCCTTTCTGTATACTAGATACACAAACTACATATATAAGATAAATCACTATGTAGTCAGTATAGGCGCACAATGGAGATAAAACTAGAGGAACTTTGAGGAGACTGGTGATTCGAACGGAATTAACTCCGGGGTGGAGATTAACTCCCCAGAAAGTTATCGCCTTACTGTGACTTCTTCCAAAGTCGGAAGAGAAATGACTTCTTCGGGTTATCGATCACTCGGAAAGTTGGGAAATGAGATACCCAACATTCTTCAATAGCCCATACAATCACTCAATTAACATTCTTAAATTAGATTTTGTTATTTATTTTTTCCGATTGATTCCGACTATTCTTACTATTTATTCGCATAAGAATAAATGTGAGTGCTGTTGTGTATTTCAATATGACAGTAGCTCACCTCTAGCAAAAATCCATGTTTCATAAAATGAAAAAGTATCCGCAGAATTAACTACGTTCCAGTGACTTCGCCAACCGAGGGTAGATTATAGGTATCGTTCATACCCCTGATTATGATCCTACTTTTTATCAAAATTAAAAATTTCTATATATATTCTGACACCCTTTCTTCCTTTTCCTATATAAATTGGCAGGTCTTGATAATCCAGCCTGACTGATCAAACTAATTTTAGTGATTAGTTTTAATCGACTTTAAGAAAAAGTCTTTAAGAAAAAGACTCGAAAAGCTTTAAGAGCTTACTTTTGTTTTAGGAAAATATTTATAATTTATATCTAAGTAATTTTGTTATTTATTGATTGTTAATTGTAATTTTAAGGGTAGTAGTGTCTAATAATAATAATAGTATTAGATCATGCAAACATAGGATGCTAAATAAATTTAGCTATAAAGAGAGGATTATCAGGAATTCGGTCTTGGTACTTGAAGAATTAAAACTAATTTGTAACCAAAAAAGTCTTTATTTTAGTCAATGTTCCGGCCTTAATTTCAGGCCTTCATCGTGGCTGAATATGATAAAGAAACATACAGATTATATAGAAATGTGTCTATATGTCAAAAAATTTTCTCTCTAATATGTTCAATATCTAGTTTTCATGCAATTTATATAGTCGATTACACACAACTTTTTATTTTCATTTATTTATTCTTTCTTAGATTAGGACATATAGATATGATTTTATATTATTTTTGTATGTTTCTTTTTCATATTCAACCCTGATGAAGACCTGAAATTTTGGCCTAGACGTTGGCCAAATAATTTTTTTTTTGTTACAAATAAAATTTTAATTTTTTGAATACCAAGAACGAATTCCTGATAATTCTCTATTCATTAAACTTAACGGTCTACAAATTAAATTTTGTTTATATTTCTGTTGCCATTCTTATTAATCAGGTAGTTCATAATAATATGTAATGTTTTACATTATTTCTTAAACGATTTGGAATTATGTATACATGTATTTATGTAGGACATCATTACATAACAAAACATTTATTTTTCTTTTATACAGCAGTATATTTATAATTTTTATTGTAACAAAAGTACTTAGTACTCTTCTATACTTTTTACCCATCTTCTCTGAAAAGACCACGATTACTCCAATTAGAGTGTCATTCATAGGATGGCACAACATAAGAATAAGATACAAGAAATGTTACAATAAAAAATCTTACTACCTCAGCCGGGACTCGAACCCGGATCTCCTGCTTTCCGATCATGTGTTCCACTTACTTGTATAAAATTTAACGTGGGATTAAATACCACAACTAAAATCATTATTTAAAATAAGAATAAAATTATTCCCAATTTTTTTTTTTCTATTTCTTTCATATTCCCTTTTGAAACCTATTTTAGATCATAAATATCAAGCTCGTTCTAAAATCCCTTCAAGCAAGTTAGCCCTAGATATACTTTATTGATAACATGTGGGATGAACTGCAATCGAGGCCAAAAATAATTACAATACTTAATTATATTTATGATTAAATCCACTGAAGAAAAAAAATTTTTTTAAACGAACGAAACAAAAGAAGAAATAAGCTAAGCGTGATATTAGAGGGAATGGGATCGATTTCTGTAGGAAATTTGCTGACCAGAAGACATATGTTGTCAAGGTATGGCGACCACGTCCCGAGAGAAATATAGTCACGTCTGGGGGTCTTATTTCACCCTGGTTGAAGGGGTACGAGCAACCCTTATTTCCAGTAATTGTCCTTAGGTCTATACCTATCCACTTTATCTAGTCCCGCACAAGTATGAAGCAAAGTTGATATGGGGGAGAGGAAGATAAGAGGTTATTTATGAATTTACTCTCAAGCCACGTCCTGAATATATAAGACTGATTAAACTAACGCAAAAATATGTGTTTAAAATGTGTTACGTTCACATTCATTCATTCGGTAGCTTATAAAAAAAATTTTAAATTCTTTAATTCTTGAATTATGAAAAAAAAATAATATAATTTTAAATTCTAAGGCTACAATACGTTTTCAAATAATGTGTTTGAATTTGTTTTGAATTTGATGGATCCTGAAAAGTATGTAACTCTACATCTGACAATACCTATATACTTTCCATTAATTAAAAAGCATATGATGACTAAATTAATTTCTTTTATAATTTAATTCGTAGAAGTTATAACAATAAATAAAATTTTTGTCTGTTATGCGATTAGGTCAAAAGGAAAGGCAAATTATGTTTTTGTAAAATTTTAATTTACATGTAATCATTAATTTTAAATTTGATAATGAAATTTCTTGCGATTTTCCCGCATTGTTTAGAAATTTTATTTTATTTTCAATATGAGCAGTGCCTTTTCCAAGTGATTCACGTAAATCTACGGGGAAAGCCAGGCTTTTCTCAGTTCGCTGTTCTTCCTACGTAAAATGTCTACTCCGAAGTGGTAGCAGGTCGGGGGTTCCACCAGTGAATTAAGACGAAGCTGCTGCTATTCTAAGCATTGTGTGGACTGCTTCTTGCCTCATTGGTCTGTCTGAATACCTTCTGATGATAATCTCATCCTTTATTTCGTGATACTTGTATCTCAGGTTTTTGTCATTTAATTTTTATTTAATACTTCTTATAGCATTTATAATTAAGGAAATACATGTCTTTTTTTGAGTAATGATTTTTTTCTTTATGAAAATTAGCTTGAATATTCTCTTTGATGCAGTAATGCCTGGTTAAATAAATTAAAATTAATTCTAAGATATTATAATTTTTAAAAGATTTATTTATTGGGCAACGTCTGAAATTAATACGATAGTGGTATACTTCCGTTCATAGCTAAAATAGAAAATGGTGTGATTACATATGGCTATAATTGGCTTGCACAATACTATAAAGAGTTTTTCCAGATGCATACTTTTTAGGGAAAATATTAAAGGCTAGCAATGAGAATAAGTATTTTCTTGTTGCATCTACCCTCATAAATATACTACAGTACACTCATTATCTGAGAGATTGTTAGTTCCCTGTGGAAGTATACAAGATGTATTTAACAAGATTATTTAAAATAGATATAATTATATTGTATTCCATTGTATAGTCATAAATTTGGCTTTCTTCTTTTTTTTTTTATGATAATTTCATTTGGGAGATGGGAGTGTAAGTCCCTCTGTAAGTACATCTGAAGAAAGGGTCCTTTGGATATTTTTGTGGATAGTAACGGCCCAACATAACTAAGCGCATATTACTTAAACTTACTTCTAGTTAAAGTACATACTTTAAAAAATAACAAGTAAGAATTAGCAAACATATTATCACTGTGATTCGTAAATTACAATCTAGAATCAATCCTTACTCCTAAATTCTTTACAAGTTTTGCCGTGGGCGGGGGGCATCAACATCCAGACGTCATTGAAAGATAATGAACTGAGAAGGTGATTAAGTTGTATTTAGATGCATCCATCTCAACCTAGTTCTCCTCGCACTGATGTAAAACTAAACTTAGTCCTATATGGAAACGACAAAACTCACTTATGTGACTAATCTCTAAATCCATTTCAGTGTCATTAGCAAACAATATGGCTACAACTGAATTCTACCTAAGGGTTTCGTCAAGTCATCAATATAATAAGAAGAGCTATGGCCACATCAAATTTCCATGACAGTCTATTTTTCTAAACAAGCAATTTTTGTAAAATATTTACAGAGAATAATCCGTAGAAAATTACGTTTTACACTTATATTCTTCTAAAGTATTTTTCATAATACAGGTAAAATATATATATATAAAAAATTGTATTTTTAATCATATACCGACGTTTAAGCCATCTTCAGAGTATTGTCACCTGGATCGAATGTTCTTGACTAAAAAAATACTCTCCATTTGAAAAGTATTTTATGACTTGTTACAGAAACTCTGTTTCATTCACCCANAAAGCTAAAATTAGTTTAGTTTCGTCTAGATTATTTCTTAAATTTCTCAAATATTTTATTTTCACTAATAATTGAAAAAAAAAATTGTTTAACACGGTTCAAGTATCTAAGACGACACAGTTCTTACCACTTCACTGTTCGGATCAAATGCCCTGTCATATATATATCCGTTTCGCTTAAGCTAACCTCAGTTTCTGTTATAATTGAATCTGGTGGTCGCCTGTCGTAAGACCGCAAGTCCAAAGCTCGGTGGGGTGGCCCCCTCGCTACTCCTCGACTAGCTCCCCAGCCGCTGCTGCCAAGGATGAAGTATTGCCTCTATCACTCCTCTGGAGTATCCCGATATATATAATAATCGGGGTCCTGGGAATATAGAAGGAGAACAGGGTGTCCTACGGCATTCAATTCCCATATCATGAGATAAATTCTCGTATTACACTTGAATAGTGGGATACTAGGTGGTTTTGGTATTTTATCCCACGTAAATTTTAAACAATTAACGAGAGGGAACAGAATAAAAAATCTATCTGTCCCAGCCAGGAATCGAACCTGGATCTCCTGCTATCCGGGACGGTGCACTTGCCAGTTGTGCTACCAGGACGCGCCAGGTATCTCATTCAATTCCCTTTACACTAGCGAGAGCCTAACCCACGAGAAAGACGAGAAGTTCGTCTTGTGCTCGAAGGATCTGACATTGTCAGTAAATGACGAGAGTCGACAAATAGCTTGACAATGTCAGCTCCTTCGAGCACAAGACGAAGTTCTCGCCTTACTCGTTGGTTAGGCTCTCGCTAGTGTAGAGGGAATTGAATGAGACATTTAGCGCGTCCTGGTAGCATAATTGGTAATAGCATCGGTCCGGATAGCAGGGGATCCAGGTTCGATTCCAGGCTAGGACAGATAGATTTTTATTCTATTCCCTCTCATTAATTGTCAGTATCTTATATCTCAAAACGTGTAAAGTTTGACTAATTTTTTATAATAGAAACAAAGATGAAATATCGTTTAGGATCAATGAATCTAACCCTAAAAAATAAAAATTTATTAACATATTCTATTTGAGGTAGGGCGTGAATTAATGACCATACCATTTTTATGACAATCAAAACGTAAGTAAATTGTCAGACAAAACGTTTTGGGGGAAACCTTTCATTAAAAGTAGGAAATTTGGAGTTGGGAAGAGAACCATAGCTTTTAAATAGGTTTTAAAGTTTCAAAGGGGCTTTCTGGGTCGATCAGAGATGAGAACGAGGACACACCAATTGCAAAGGTCGTGTGAGACTCTTGTTTGTCACTACACGTACGCCCCTCGCACTGCGAACTTCGTAGGACCTGGGTTTTATCTGTGATGACCTGGGTTCATCTGCTGAGAGCGGCTTAGCAATAATGTAAACTTGACAAATTTTATAATATAAATAGTACATTGTAACTTTTAATTGACCTATAAAAAATAATGTGTGAATTCTCCAAAACTACTACTCTAGTCAATATTTTTAATATTTTTAATTTTGTGCTATCCTCTTTACCCATTTATCCCATTTGATTTACTTATTACCGTATCATTCGTATAAATATTTAGAATTTGAAACCTTTGAAGTACCTTCTTTTTTTTTACATAAATTTTGTGGAAATTTATTTTGCAACAGAATATTATTTTTTAAATCAATGACGCTTGATGAATTAAGGAAAAATAAGATATTTCACTTAAGCGCACCCCTTTTAAGTACGTTTCTCTCTGTTTCTATTTTATATTGAAAAACTAATTCATATTCTATTTATTATTTGTTTTTTTTTATATATAATGTAGTATACAAAAATTAAAAAAACTGTTTTGTTCGAATCTTTGAATGTAATAATTCTTCATTTATATTTCAAAACTCTCTCATAAAACAGGAAACTATTAGAGGTCTAGCGATGCTTTCAGAGACTTCCGTTGCATACTAATTCAATATTTTAGTTGTAGTTGGATAAAAAAACTGGGAAGAGAAGAGAATAATTCCTGATTCCCGCGGCATACAAATTTACAAGTCGGCCATTGTTATGTGCGACACGACCATTTAATTGTTCCGAGTGTCGTCAGACGAAATCGTAAAAATGAGATATTGCCCTGGACAGAACGTGTGCACAGTGGAATAACTAACTCATTCCAACCTCTTATTCTCCTTTGCAAGTTTATTGCAATTTAACTGTGACCTACACTTGTACTTCACTGTCTAAGGGAAGATGCAGGTTGAGGATTGAATACATTTTCAAGGAAATGCATCCATTTTGACGCCAAGTGTGGAAACTAAATTTTCATGCTCCTGGAATTTTTCAGAAGCAACTTAAGAAAAAACTCTTTACTGTACATGAATTCAATTTGCTAAAATATGTTTATATATTCAAATATTAAGAACATTTTTTTAATATTA
>KZ807062.1:623377-634538 GCA_000696205.2 Oncopeltus fasciatus
TTTTTAAAAAAAAAAAAAAAAAAAAAAAAAAAAAAAAAAAAAAAAAAAAAAATACGACAACTAAATTCAGTATTAAAAACAATGTAATGCTTTCGTTTTCCATGAATTCTTCTCAGGGGACTGGAGCAATAATTTTAGTAAGCTGGCTCATTTCCAAAACAAGGAAGCTCTCCTTAGGCATTGTATACAATTTAAGTCAGGACAAAAAAAATGCGATCCGTCGTTTTTGCTTATGTAATTATTTCGAACCACTGTTTTCTATAATTTTATCATCATCATTGACTTTTTTAAAAATATTAAACCAAGCCATTTAAACCAATAGTTTTTCTAAAGAACTTTTCTACTCATTTCTGTAGGATTAATTATTTCTATCTTTTAATTGTTCATTTATTTTTTATTTTGAAAATAACTGTTTAATCTCCCATTATACAGTTCAGAAATTAAAAAAAAAAATGCAAAACAAACTTAAATTGTCGGGGAATTTGATAAATGTTAAAGGGGCTTTAAAAATGGACGAGGTCTGTGACCCTCAGAAATTTTCCATAAGAAAAATGAGAGAAACTTATTACTAAAAACGGTGAATCCTCTGTAAGTGTTATTTCTAATGTCCATTGGTTTCCTCGTATTAAAAAAAAATCGTTCTTTTAGTGAATACAAAAGGAATGTTGTTCTCATGATAGATTGATTGAACTTTCTTTCGATATATTCTCCTGCCAGATGAGAAAAAAGGGAGTCTCAAATATTAAACATTAACTTTAGGTTAATCAGTAAAATTGAAAAGTCAATGTTTCCTGATTGAATTTTTTTTTTAGGTAAATAATCTAAAGGATTATTATAACTACCAATGAATATAGAACAAACATAAGTTCAATGTTGGAGCCAACAGAAGATGGTTTACAGAAACCAATGAAGACGGATTACAAAAGGTATGAGAGAATTTGTTTTTCTTTTTTTTTTATGCCCAGCGAAAACTGCCATAATTTTATAGAACGTTGTCTCTCAATAAACTGATATTCTAAAAAAAGAAGTGTAATATATTAATGAAATTTGTGATATGATTATTTTTTTAATTCCATTACGCTGGAACATTATAAATTAAGTATATTTCTCATGGATTATTAAATGTGGATATATATAAAATGACTAAGCAAATGACTAATTTGTTCTTAAAAATTAGAATAGTAATTAGAATATAAGTAAGATAATTTTGGGTGAACACTGGGAAGAGAGGGGGAAGCTCTCAACATTCATAGTCTTTTTCTTGATTATCTCCTTTAATATAAGCTTTATGTAAAATGTTACAAACTTTAGAAAATGAGTGAGAAAAATAAATGATCACCAAATTTTATTTATTTATAAGTCTATATTTATTTTATAAGACTGATAAGATATAAATGATAATTCGATTCGATCCTAATCTAAATCCTATTCCTCTACTCCTTCCCCTAACCATTCGTTCGATTTCAGCCAAAAATGAATTAGTTAAGTTACACAATAGTGCAAACATAAACAAACATATATGTGTGCGTTTGTGATAATGATATATATATATATATATATATATATATATATATATATATATATATATATATATATATATATATATATATATATATATATATATATATATATATATATATATATATATATATATATATATATATATATATATATATATATATATATATATATATATATATATATATATATATATATATATATATATATATATATATATATATATATATATATATATATATATATATATATATATATATATATATANGTGTGTGTGTGTGTGTGTGTGTGTGTGTGTGTGTGTGTGTGTGTGTGTGTGTGTGTGTGTGTGTGTGTGTGTGTGTGTGTGTGTGTGTGTGTGTGTGTGTGTGTGTGTGTGTGTGTGTGTGTGTGTGTGTGTGTGTGTGTGTGTGTGTGTGTGTGTGTGTGTGTGTGTGTGTGTGTGTGTGTGTGTGTGTGTGTGTGTGTGTGTGTGTGTGTGTGTGTGTGTGTGTGTGTGTGTGTGTGTGTGTGTGTGTGTGTGTGTGTGTGTGTGTGTGTGTGTGTGTGTGTGTGTGTGTGTGTGTGTGTGTGTGTGTGTGTGTGTGTGTGTGTGTGTGTGTGTGTGTGTGTGTGTGTGTGTGTGTGTGTGTGTGTGTGTGTGTGTGTGTGTGTGTGTGTGTGTGTGTGTGTGTGTGTGTGTGTGTGTGTGTGTGTGTGTGTGTGTGTGTGTGTGTGTGTGTGTGTGTGTGTGTGTGTGTGTGTGTGTGTGTGTGTGTGTGTGTGTGTGTGTGTGTGTGTGTGTGTGTGTGTGTGTGTGTGTGTGTGTGTGTGTGTGTGTGTGTGTGTGTGTGTGTGTGTGTGTGTGTGTGTGTGTGTGTGTGTGTGTGTGTGTGTGTGTGTGTGTGTGTGTGTGTGTGTGTGTGTGTGTGTGTGTGTGTGTGTGTGTGTGTGTGTGTGTGTGTGTGTGTGTGTGTGTGTGTGTGTGTGTGTGTGTGTGTGTGTGTGTGTGTGTGTGTGTGTGTGTGTGTGTGTGTGTGTGTGTGTGTGTGTGTGTGTGTGTGTGTGTGTGTGTGTGTGTGTGTGTGTGTGTGTGTGTGTGTGTGTGTGTGTGTGTGTGTGTGTGTGTGTGTGTGTGTGTGTGTGTGTGTGTGTGTGTGTGTGTGTGTGTGTGTGTGTGTGTGTGTGTGTGTGTGTGTGTGTGTGTGTGTGTGTGTGTGTGTGTGTGTGTGTGTGTGTGTGTGTGTGTGTGTGTGTGTGTGTGTGTGTGTGTGTGTGTGTGTGTGTGTGTGTGTGTGTGTGTGTGTGTGTGTGTGTGTGTGTGTGTGTGTGTGTGTGTGTGTGTGTGTGTGTGTGTGTGTGTGTGTGTGTGTGTGTGTGTGTGTGTGTGTGTGTGTGTGTGTGTGTGTGTGTGTGTGTGTGTGTGTGTGTGTGTGTGTGTGTGTGTGTGTGTGTGTGTGTGTGTGTGTGTGTGTGTGTGTGTGTGTGTGTGTGTGTGTGTGTGTGTGTGTGTGTGTGTGTGTGTGTGTGTGTGTGTGTGTGTGTGTGTGTGTGTGTGTGTGTGTGTGTGTGTGTGTGTGTGTGTGTGTGTGTGTGTGTGTGTGTGTGTGTGTGTGTGTGTGTGTGTGTGTGTGTGTGTGTGTGTGTGTGTGTGTGTGTGTGTGTGTGTGTGTGTGTGTGTGTGTGTGTGTGTGTGTGTGTGTGTGTGTGTGTGTGTGTGTGTGTGTGTGTGTGTGTGTGTGTGTGTGTGTGTGTGTGTGTGTGTGTGTGTGTGTGTGTGTGTGTGTGTGTGTGTGTGTGTGTGTGTGTGTGTGTGTGTGTGTGTGTGTGTGTGTGTGTGTGTGTGTGTGTGTGTGTGTGTGTGTGTGTGTGTGTGTGTGTGTGTGTGTGTGTGTGTGTGTGTGTGTGTGTGTGTGTGTGTGTGTGTGTGTGTGTGTGTGTGTGTGTGTGTGTGTGTGTGTGTGTGTGTGTGTGTGTGTGTGTGTGTGTGTGTGTGTGTGTGTGTGTGTGTGTGTGTGTGTGTGTGTGTGTGTGTGTGTGTGTGTGTGTGTGTGTGTGTGTGTGTGTGTGTGTGTGTGTGTGTGTGTGTGTGTGTGTGTGTGTGTGTGTGTGTGTGTGTGTGTGTGTGTGTGTGTGTGTGTGTGTGTGTGTGTGTGTGTGTGTGTGTGTGTGTGTGTGTGTGTGTGTGTGTGTGTGTGTGTGTGTGTGTGTGTGTGTGTGTGTGTGTGTGTGTGTGTGTGTGTGTGTGTGTGTGTGTGTGTGTGTGTGTGTGTGTGTGTGTGTGTGTGTGTGTGTGTGTGTGTGTGTGTGTGTGTGTGTGTGTGTGTGTGTGTGTGTGTGTGTGTGTGTGTGTGTGTGTGTGTGTGTGTGTGTGTGTGTGTGTGTGTGTGTGTGTGTGTGTGTGTGTGTGTGTGTGTGTGTGTGTGTGTGTGTGTGTGTGTGTGTGTGTGTGTGTGTGTGTGTGTGTGTGTGTGTGTGTGTGTGTGTGTGTGTGTGTGTGTGTGTGTGTGTGTGTGTGTGTGTGTGTGTGTGTGTGTGTGTGTGTGTGTGTGTGTGTGTGTGTGTGTGTGTGTGTGTGTGTGTGTGTGTGTGTGTGTGTGTGTGTGTGTGTGTGTGTGTGTGTGTGTGTGTGTGTGTGTGTGTGTGTGTGTGTGTGTGTGTGTGTGTGTGTGTGTGTGTGTGTGTGTGTGTGTGTGTGTGTGTGTGTGTGTGTGTGTGTGTGTGTGTGTGTGTGTGTGTGTGTGTGTGTGTGTGTGTGTGTGTGTGTGTGTGTGTGTGTAGGCATAAAATATTGATAGTGTGTGTTTTTGTGTATATATATACATTAGTGTGTGTGTGTGTGTCGACGCTCTGCAGGCCATATTTTTCAATTTTAATCAATGAAATTGAAATATCTAAAGTTTATCATATAGGGTTTAATTTGAAAGAAAATCTCTTTTTTGATTCAAAGGGTCTCTTCCAAAGTTAAATATATTGGTTTGGGAGGTTGGTATAACCTTAACACCTCTGATATCTTTAGCTTTTATTTGATTTTTTTTTTTTTTTCTAAGCCTATCATACCAGACTCGGAGTATTGGAGGAGGGAGCTATCTACAGGTAACCAAACTATTCTAATCTTTTATTTCTCTTATACCTGACACATCTGACCAACCCACATAATACAAACGCAGACAGTGACAGTGAACACGAGGATGGACAATGTCCGAAAGCGCTCACCAACAGAAGATGGTTTGCAGAAACCAATGAAGACGGATAATAGAAGGTATTATAGTTCTATATTCATTGGTAGTGATAATAACCCTTTAGATTATTTATCTAAAAATTCTTGGCTGAATTCATCATTAAGTAAAATTCGATCAGTGGTAGAGGAATTTTACATTTATCAAATGTGATCCGAATACGAGGAATTGAATTAGTTTACTTACTTCCTGTCTGACGGACTTTACACAATACTTCGTTTCCCGTTTACAAATAAAAAACCAATCAGTACACCTACAGCACAGTAGTATTACAAGATAAAGTGACGGCTATCTACATCCGGCATACATTTGTCACAGCCCGTATTTTTGTTTCCTTGGGACAATATAAGTTCAAGCTAGATGCCAGGAAGAGCCATAGTCGCTTGGGTAAATATTTGATGGTAGATAACAAAGCAAGTACAGGAAGCAAGGACACGGCGGCGGATATATTTGCCAAGCTGAAAGCAAGCTTAGCTTCCAGTGTGTATTACAAGATATCCAAGTATAATATTTATGTCAACTCCTACTAAGTGGCTCTTTGTTTCAGTAGATATATAACTTTTATAGGATTATAAACATAATACATAATTGGTTTGTATGTGCGTTTGAGTTTGCGTGTTTTATTAATGCTCTAGCTGTCAGAACAAATTCGTTCTTTAATCGTTTTATATATTAAAATGTTAAAGGGACCCTTGACAACATGATGTGACTGTACACGAAATATAATATATTTTTATTATTACTAATATGGTATTTTACTTATGTAGAATGAGTGAGAAATCAAAGACTTTAAACAGCTTGTTTTTATCACAGGAAATCTACCTAAAATGTATTTTCAATTTATGGCTGGCCCATTTATAACACTGCTTTCCCTTTTATAATTTTAAAATAAAATTTATATTGCAGTAAAACTTCAATAACAATGTCGAGACATGATGGCTTGCCTGCGAGGAACGGGCCATTGTTTGTGAATTACGAGATCAAGTCCACTCATAATTTTATTGTGATATTAAATATATTTCTCTCTCTATTTGAAAGAGTACGGTAAGTCTGTAGCTTATACAACTTTGACATATATCTTAAGAGGAAATTTATTTACTTACTTTGGGATATCTTTAAACTATAGGCTCCGTATATCTTGAATTAGACATATAAATATATTTAACATAAATAAATGCGTTAATTTCTTACATGTATCTACAAAACTTTGGTGAACATCAAATTGAGGTAAATAGCTTATTAATCTGTAATAATTAAGAATTATTATTTTACTAAATTATTACCATAGTTTTACGCTACACCTTTTAGATTGAAATGGAAATTTATTCTAAAAATGCATATGATTTGAATAAAACAAGAAATGCAAGGGAATAGAATAAAAACCTCAGCTGGGACCTTGCATTTCTCGTATAAAATTAACGTGGGCTTAAATACGACAACTGGGCGGGATTAAATACTGGCGTGGGGCGGGTACCCGTCCGTCGCGCCGGGCTCGTCTCCTTGCGGCGGCTACTTTAACGATTTACATACCTCTAGGGAATTATTATTTATTATATTTGAGGCATCCATGACCTATATGGTTGATATGCCTTAAAAAAAAAAAAAAAAAAAAAAAATGAGAGTTGTCTTTAAATCCAGGTCCGGCTGGCGTGGGGCGGGTACCCGTCCGTCGCGCCGGGCTCGTCTCCTTGCGGCGGCTACTTTAACGATTTACATACCTCTAGGGAATTATTATCTATTATATTTGAGGCATCCATGACCTATATGGTTGATATGCCTTTACTNGTGTGTGTGTGTGTGTGTGTGTGTGTGTGTGTGTGTGTGTGTGTGTGTGTGTGTGTGTGTGTGTGTGTGTGTGTGTGTGTGTGTGTGTGTGTGTGTGTGTGTGTGTGTGTGTGTGTGTGTGTGTGTGTGTGTGTGTGTGTGTGTGTGTGTGTGTGTGTGTGTGTGTGTGTGTGTGTGTGTGTGTGTGTGTGTGTGTGTGTGTGTGTGTGTGTGTGTGTGTGTGTGTGTGTGTGTGTGTGTGTGTGTGTGTGTGTGTGTGTGTGTGTGTGTGTGTGTGTGTGTGTGTGTGTGTGTGTGTGTGTGTGTGTGTGTGTGTGTGTGTGTGTGTGTGTGTGTGTGTGTGTGTGTGTGTGTGTGTGTGTGTGTGTGTGTGTGTGTGTGTGTGTGTGTGTGTGTGTGTGTGTGTGTGTGTGTGTGTGTGTGTGTGTGTGTGTGTGTGTGTGTGTGTGTGTGTGTGTGTGTGTGTGTGTGTGTGTGTGTGTGTGTGTGTGTGTGTGTGTGTGTGTGTGTGTGTGTGTGTGTGTGTGTGTGTGTGTGTGTGTGTGTGTGTGTGTGTGTGTGTGTGTGTGTGTGTGTGTGTGTGTGTGTGTGTGTGTGTGTGTGTGTGTGTGTGTGTGTGTGTGTGTGTGTGTGTGTGTGTGTGTGTGTGTGTGTGTGTGTGTGTGTGTGTGTGTGTGTGTGTGTGTGTGTGTGTGTGTGTGTGTGTGTGTGTGTGTGTGTGTGTGTGTGTGTGTGTGTGTGTGTGTGTGTGTGTGTGTGTGTGTGTGTGTGTGTAGGCATAAAATATTGATAGTGTGTGTTTTTGTGTATATATATACATTAGTGTGTGTGTGTGTGTCGACGCTCTGCAGGCCATATTTTTCAATTTTAATCAATGAAATTGAAATATCTAAAGTTTATCATATAGGGTTTAATTTGAAAGAAAATCTCTTTTTTGATTCAAAGGGTCTCTTCCAAAGTTAAATATATTGGTTTGGGAGGTTGGTATAACCTTAACACCTCTGATATCTTTAGCTTTTATTTGATTTTTTTTTTTTTTTCTAAGCCTATCATACCAGACTCGGAGTATTGGAGGAGGGAGCTATCTACAGGTAACCAAACTATTCTAATCTTTTATTTCTCTTATACCTGACACATCTGACCAACCCACATAATACAAACGCAGACAGTGACAGTGAACACGAGGATGGACAATGTCCGAAAGCGCTCACCAACAGAAGATGGTTTGCAGAAACCAATGAAGACGGATAATAGAAGGTATTATAGTTCTATATTCATTGGTAGTGATAATAACCCTTTAGATTATTTATCTAAAAATTCTTGGCTGAATTCATCATTAAGTAAAATTCGATCAGTGGTAGAGGAATTTTACATTTATCAAATGTGATCCGAATACGAGGAATTGAATTAGTTTACTTACTTCCTGTCTGACGGACTTTACACAATACTTCGTTTCCCGTTTACAAATAAAAAACCAATCAGTACACCTACAGCACAGTAGTATTACAAGATAAAGTGACGGCTATCTACATCCGGCATACATTTGTCACAGCCCGTATTTTTGTTTCCTTGGGACAATATAAGTTCAAGCTAGATGCCAGGAAGAGCCATAGTCGCTTGGGTAAATATTTGATGGTAGATAACAAAGCAAGTACAGGAAGCAAGGACACGGCGGCGGATATATTTGCCAAGCTGAAAGCAAGCTTAGCTTCCAGTGTGTATTACAAGATATCCAAGTATAATATTTATGTCAACTCCTACTAAGTGGCTCTTTGTTTCAGTAGATATATAACTTTTATAGGATTATAAACATAATACATAATTGGTTTGTATGTGCGTTTGAGTTTGCGTGTTTTATTAATGCTCTAGCTGTCAGAACAAATTCGTTCTTTAATCGTTTTATATATTAAAATGTTAAAGGGACCCTTGACAACATGATGTGACTGTACACGAAATATAATATATTTTTATTATTAATAATATGGTATTATTAATAGTAAGATTTATTACCAGTATGAGTACTGGTTAATTAACCCTATGAAATTGTAGCCATAAATTCGGTTTTTATTTAAGGAATAGCTAAGTTCGTTAACAAAAACGATCTGGCTATTAAAATGTTATGTACAATGCAAAATTTATAGTTGGTTTTTTTTACAAAGAAAATGGAATTGAAATGTTAAATATTAAAAATTATTGACCTAATTTTGGTTTTCGCCATAAGTTATTTTTTATAATACAGTTTTAAAAAAATAACCTGGTTTTAATTAATTTTTAATTTAATTAAATGGCAGATTTTTTCAATTATAAAAGTATGTTTTCTTCTGTATTGATTTTTATATTATATTTGTAGCCTAAATTGAATCTATGATATAATTACTTATTATGCTATTACCATATTATTAATTTATTGTATTTATTTTAAACTATCATTGTTTTAATAATCCAACTTTACCAAATAAGACCGTCAAGCAAGAGTTGCATAAACTAAGCTATATTCGTTAATAACTTGTGTCGATAAGTACTTATGTAAAAATTAGAACAAATGTTTAGAAAATTATTTTTCGCATCTATTACGTTCTAAAAACTTATTCGTTACACAAACAAAAATATCTATATTATAACTTCCTTTAAATCCTTTAAACTCACACACTCCACTCTTATCCTATTTCAACTATAAATGAATTCTATCAAAAGTTTGCATTGAAAATCATATATACCTGTATAAATAAATAAGAGTGCCTGCCAAATATTCAAAATTACATTAATATTTCTTTAATACACTTTTCGTTTTTTTTTTTTTGTTTTATTAACCCAAGTATCATTACCCAGTTTTATGTGGAGCCCAAATTTTGATATCAAGGCATATATTGATAGCTCTCTATCTGTGTGTGGGTGTGTGAAATGCGTTTGAGAAATGTCAAAAACAATGAATGTCCTGGATGAAGTTGGTCATTTTAGTATTACCGAGAGTAAAGAAGTGATAAACACCACAAAACTTTAGTTGTTCTTGTGCTGTATCCCTCTTTGGATGCAAGAATGCCAAACATGGCGAAATATATTATATAAAGCTTATGAGTGGTTTTCACTAACAGCATACTGAAGAATCTTCGTTTTACTGATTATGAACGCTATTTTGGTGATGGTTAAGTTTTTTACAAAGAGATTTTTCTTTTGGTCAATATTTGTGAACAAACAATTCTTCTCTGAAGATGATGTGGTCTTTTATAAATATATTAAAATATATTTTCAGAAATATAGGTCTTATACGCCTCCAAATATCTATATTAGCCCTATGATGCTGACGTAATGATACCACTACCAAACTTTGCCAAAAGCTACCTTTCACGATCCCTTCTGAATACCTAGGCCTAATTCACTGGAGAACTCCTTCATTTTCGAAAAAAAAAAAAACATTTCATCTTTTCAAACTGTATCAGGTCTATTTAACTTAATATATCCTAGGTGTCCAGATTTACAACTGTGAGATTACATTTATTGAAGGGTTTTTTAACCTCAGGCTTTAATTTATAAAATAAAGTAGTCGACTACTAATAAGCTGCCCTAAAAGTTTCCGAGGTTTCTTTCTATTTCATGAAATAATTTTTCGAGCAATTACAACATCATTAAATGTCAAATTTATGTTGACACCCTATAAGCACTAAAATTACAGACGATATGCTGTTTTATTTCAATTTAGGTTTCAATTAAACCTTCAATTCAAGTTACATGATTATTCTAAATAAATACGTTAATATTTTCATATTAAGTAAATTGGTATTCATTGTGATAAATTAAAAATATTCATTTCATTAATACGCATACGTGTTTATGATTCGTACCTGAATTAGCAGCTAACACCTCCTCTCAGCCTTTCAGATTAGTCCGATATTCTCATTAACTACTTAATTTTGTGTTTTGTAATTAAAAGCATTAAATCAATATTCACAGTGGAAAATAATCAGTTTTTCCTAAATCATTAAATTCTAAGTTAGGATTTCAAGCCAACTTTCAATTCTAATTGCCTTAATTCGTATACATTTTTTTTTTAACTTGTTTCTAGGGTAGTCTGCTTGTACCAATGTGTGCAGAGATCCCACTCTCAGTATATTTATTTTTAGGGGATTTAGAAGCGCAACATTTTATACCTGTTAAGTTAAGAAGAGAACTTTTATATTTACAATAATAATAAATGTATTTTTTTAAATGTTTGTTTTAAATGTTTTTAAAAACATATAAGAAGTAAACAAACTTATACAAAGGTAAACAATTACAAAAATAAATAGGGACACAATATTCAAAGTTCAAATATAATGCTGGAGAAATTAGAGTTTCGACCAGGATCAGAAAAATTAAGTGCTCAAAAATTGTTTGACTCTTCATGACAAGATACTCTTATCACACTTCGAGTACTACCTCATCTCAAATCCTTCTCGAACCCGGATCTCCTGCTTTGCCCATGCTACCTTTACACCAACGAAGCCAGCAAGTTAATTCCCTCCACTCCCCGTACTCTACTACGAGTCTAAACCCCCGAGTAAGACGAATGTATCGTCTTAAGCTCGAAAGAGCTAACAGTTTCAGCTATTTGTTAGACTCTCGTTTTTTTTTTTTTTTTTTTTTTTTTATAAAAAGGGGTAGAT
>KZ807062.1:654765-676810 GCA_000696205.2 Oncopeltus fasciatus
TATATATATATACTTATTATATGTATATATCTGCCTCTTCCAATAGTTTTCAATAGTAATAACTGAAATTTATCAGTAACCTTATACATTTACTTGGAATTTCTCATTCTCCTATTTAATGGTGTATAAACTATCGCAGGCTATCACAAACGTAGTCTAACAGGTGCAGCTTTAATAATATTAAATTTTAGATTTAATTGAATTATTTTTGCTCTCTCAATCTGTAAAAGATAGGCGGCACTGGAGGATAATAAATCGTATAAGTATATACATTTGCGACTTTAAATTTAAATTTAAATTAAGCACGCCTGCTTAGCCGAAGGAATACGTATGGATCTGCCAAGTTTGGCAGAGTGGGTTTGAGTGAGGTCTTTTTTAAGTGGCAGGACATGGGAATGCTTTATCAAAGAATAACAGCCTCTCAAAGGACATGTGTGCCTAAAATAATTTGTCATCCTTTAGATAGCCCAACCCTAAAGGGGTGAATTGGAAGTAAAAACTAAGATATTTTCTGAAATTAACATATTCTGATAATTGGCGTAAAGTTTAGATTTATTGGATTGCAGTTCCAGAAATGATTTAGAACTAAATGATCTTCAGAGAATTTCATTTCAGTTAGTTCATTTCTCATTGAGAATAAGAAATTTATTTTAAATTAAATAATGAATCAAATCTATACAAAAATGGATTATTCTTCTCGGACAAATTTTCAGCATCATTTCCTTGACATTCGGATCCTTCTGATCCTTCCTTTCATCCAGGTTCATGGAGGGAGGGCTATCTATAAGTCATCTTCCCATTCTAAACATCTATAGCTCAGGACAAGCTTTTAATTAACGATGAAAGCTTGCCCTGGGCAGGATTGATACCCATATACCCCGGCTCCCGCATCCCAAGTTTTAAAAAAATACTAAAGTTTTGATAATTAATTTTTGAGAAAAATTATGATTATTTTATCAACCTGATTGAGTTTTAAGGACATAAAATTAAAAACAATATAAAATAAACTTTAAAACTTGCCAACGTAACTATTTATTATTTTTATTTGCTCTTTTCTATAAGCAGATTTCTCATAGGTGGCTATTCACTTTGGAACCATATTTATAATTTTAAAATTACAATAGATTTTTGTCAGTCTTGCATTGGAGTTAAATATATGAAGAGGAGCTTTAATGTTTGCAAATTTTTAAATAATTCGTACTTAATCTTCTTTGTGCAAACCGGTGGATGAGTTCTTTAATAGCTAAAATCAATATAGGAGAAGGGGGGTATAAAGAAAGACCTAATTTTAATATTTTTGATATTATTAGCGTTGCGAAAAATAAGGTACGAAACAAAATAAGTGTCAAATGTAGTTTTATAACAATAACACTTAATAATTTATTTTTAATTAAGCCAGTGTTTACTTTTTTTAAATTATTGAAATCAAATTCAATTTTTGGCGTTTCATCGATAACCCTTAAAGATCTTAATTGTTGGTTAAAATTCGATGAAGAAATTAGGATTTTAGAGAAAACCTATAATATAATATACCTAGATATAATCTATAATATAACTGTAATATCTAGGTTGTTATTTGAGTAACGTATTATAATTATTGAGTAATATTTGTAAAATGAATTTTTTAACGTTTATGCTGAATAACATATTTACGAAAAACGCTAGTTAAGGAAGAACTTTACGAAGGAAGCTACGATAGTTCCCCCACTCCTTCTTCTCGGTCAGTCTAGAGCAAGGGGTCTCACCGGTTTTGCTAATGAAATTTCCTCATTCGCCCATAGCGATATGACCATGGGAGATCCGATCAGATCGCCAATGGGTGGTGTATGGATCCCGCACCCATGGGCCTATGGGAAGAGTGCTGCCCCAGGTAGAACCACTGCAGATTCCTGCCTGGTGGGCACATAAATTTGGCCGCCACCGATTAAACTGTTGCTGTTCGGAGGGCTATATATCGTGCTCAGCAGCTGGTGAGCGTAGGGCACCCCACACACCGCCCTTCGCCTTTGCCTTTGTCAGCATGTCTCCTATAGCTCATTCCTTGATTAAATTTTCTTATAAAATGGAATGTTTTTGCATTTTTTACTTTACTATAGCAACAATAAATAGTTCGACTAGACCGACAAAATCAGTTCGAAATTCATCAATAAATATTTTGTAAATTATACCTGATGTACAGTACAATGTACATGGGTTTATTTTCGTATATCATATAATATAATATTCATATATCGTATACATGGGTATAAAACTCATTATATATGTGTGTATATATCCAAGTCACACGCAAACTAATAAATACAACTGTCTGTCTGTAGACGCATAAAGCACGTAATTCATAAAATAAACTAATTGCGAAAAAGACCTATTAAGAAGGTTACTTCGAGGTTTGGGCAGCCTTTCTCATGAAGTAGTAAAAAAAAAAATAGGTGATTTGTAAACATTATTTTGCAAGCCGTCGAATAAATTATTATCTGGCTGACTTCGGCCGAAGGGATGGGGCTTAGATAATAAGATTGAATATTGTATTTTATTTTTATAAATATTATTTATTTTGCGGTCTTTAATCCCACGTAAATTTAGATAATTTTTAGTGCAAGGGAACAGAATAAAAATCTAACTGTCCCAGCCAGGACTCGAACCTGGATCCCCTGCTATCCGGGCCGGTGCATTTGCCACTTATGCTACCGAGACAAGTCTGATAAGTTATTAAATTCCCCGCAATAAGTGGTAAATGCACCGGCCCGGATAGCAGGGGATCCAGGTTCGAGTCCTGGCTGGGACAGTTAGATTTTTTATTCTGTTCCCTTGCACTAAAAATTATCTAAATTTACGTGGGATTAAAGACCGCAAAATAAATAATATTTATAAAATTAAAATTAAAATTAAATTAAGAAGAGTCATTTAAACAGCTTGACAATGTCAGCTCCTCCGAGCATAAGCGATATATTCGTCGGCCTCGGAGGTTGGACTCTCGACACTAGTGCGGGGAATTTAATAACTTATCAGACTTGTCTCGGTAGCATAAGTGGTAAATGCACCGGCCCGGATAGCAGGGGATCCAGGTTCGAGTCCTGGCTGGGACAGTTAGATTTTTTATTCTGTTCCCTTGCACAAAAAATTATCCATTGTATTTTATTGTACATTTATTGTTCTTAGTGTTATGAAAATGTCTTAGATCCTATTAGATTGGGATCCAACTCACATTTTTGGTTCCATTTAAGTCAGACAAAGTGTTTAAAGTTAAGCCAAAATTTAGCGTTATCTTCATTTTTAGTAAGTCTTAAATTTCAATAAAATCCGTAATAGGTGTAAAATATAATTTTCTAACGTTCAAAATGGTCCAAAAAAGCTTTACCAAAAATACTTCTTAAAAAATAAATTTTACGAATAAAAGTAAGATGGCTGAATGAATTCTTCACACTTCCTTCCAAGTCTATGTACAGCAAGCATTGGTCTTATATTTTACCTACATTCCTCTCTTTTTCTTTAAATTTAAAATTCATTTACTCCTATTTACCTGCATCTTTAAGAGATCATAAAGTGGGAAATATGTTTAAATAACGTAGATCCTGCTCTGAAAGACTATTTTTATTAAAAAAAGATCCTATATGTTAAAATAAAATATATCGTCGAGTTCGAAATATATCTTATGAAATATTAGTTATTATTCAATTTCGCTTAAATTGAAATGAATTTAAATGTTACAAGATAACATTTAACATTTAATACATAGTTTAAATTTTTTTTAAACTTGAATACACATTGCGGACAAAATTGTGGTATTTCTTAATCATCTTTCATTGATAAATTTAATCAACAGTTTTAGGACTGAAAGTCTACTACCTGGCTTAATTTCTTTATTTTAAGAATATGGATGTTAAAGAGAAAAAATATTTATAAATTCCAACGAGACATTTCAAGACGTTAGCTCTAGGATAAAGTAGCATCGGCCAAGATTATAACTATTTCGTAACCCTGTGAACGTAAATAACGTTTCCTTGAGAGAAACTGCTTAATGTACTATCTATACATCACGTAAATCACGTAATTTAATAGAGAATATCCATAGGTATGTTGTTCACTAATGGAAAAGTTAACCGCTGATTTGCAAAAAGCAAGAATGAGAGAGCTATTTTGGGAATGTCCGAAACAAGTGGTGGCTCTCTCTCGTGGCCTCCATCGGATAACTCCCCTGGCAGCTTTGTGATTGAAATGCAAACAGAGCGAGGGAAGATTTCGAATTCGCTAATCCAGCTCACCAAGCGACATGTCCACTCGCCCCGCGCTAGAACAACTCGCCCTTTTACGACAAAACTAATTCTGTAGTTCGATCAATTCCTTTTCCCCCGTGTACATAAAACGTATAAAATCTAAGCCTATCACAATGGATAAAGGATCCTTACTATTTAACGACGTTTAAATAGCCAGCGCCGGATGTGGGGAAAAGAAAAACTTCAATGGAGGTCTGTAGTGAGAGCATTCACCATAAATCACCATAAAAGCACCTCATTGCGTTTTTTATTTATTTTTTCCTACAATGATATTTCCACAAACCTCGAACTACCTTATCCCACTTATCCTCTTATTCTTATCCCACTCCTACATCCGTTTCCTGTTCCCTTTCATAACTCTCAAATAAATAAATAAATAAAAAAATCATGATGTAGACACTATTGAGTATGTCTCTCCACATCACCTTATCTGGTACGTTACTCTCAGAATATTATAAATAACTTTTTTCTCTCTCCAAGAAGTTCATTATCCAGTTTTCATGCATTTTATATAGTAGATTATACACAGTTTTATTTTTTCATACATTTATTCCTTTTTTAGATAATGACATATTTTTTTAATGCCATGTTTTAATATTATTTTGTATGGGTTTCTTTTTCATATTCAGCCCTGATAACGGCCTAAAATTTGAGCCGAAACGTTGGTTAAAATTAAAACATTTTCTGGTTACAAATTAGTTTTTATGTCTCTTACTACCAAGACCAAATTCCTAATAATCACCTTTTCATTAATGTATTTATTTTTTTATTTATAATTTAAATAAGAGTTTGAAAAATGTCCATCTCATCCGATGTTTTAGTAGAAAATTCGAGTGCCAGAATACACAAATTTTCGTTGGAGCAATCTTCGTTTTCAAGGGTTTCTTTTTCCCTCTACCTTTCGATATCCTCAAATTAAGAATTTCGACACAAAATTCACAAACTGAAGTGAACCCTAGCTCACCATTTCATTGCTTGACTGCAGCGAGGATTGCTGAAACAGCACACTCTGGTTTTCATTTAATAGCTGAACCGATGGCCTTAACTCCCGATCGGTCACGTCGGTGGCCCCCAAGTGGACACTGTTATTGTTTCAGACGTGACTCTTTCTAACAATCTACGACCTTTTATATCCTCATCTCTTCACTATCCCATTTTCCAAGAGCGATGTTACGCTTTCTGAAATAGAAATATATAGAATATTAATATATATAGAAGATAGAGCAAAATAGGTCAATTGTTCTCTTCAAATTCATTCTACACTCAGGTAGGGTACATTAATCAAAGTTACAGTTGTGATAGTGATAACCCAGTGATAAACAGATCACTGGAAATCTAAGAAAGTTTAGTGTTAAATGAGTTTCTGTAAGTAATAAGTTCCTTATGTAAAAGGGCAATATTTTCAACCCTTTTCCTTATTTATAAATTCTTCTTCTTCTGTGGCTCAACAGGCCGGTATGGACCTAGGACTCCTCGATCAGCACACGCAAATCAGCAATGTCTAGAGCAGTTGTTCGCCAATGACACATGTTCAGGAAGGTCCGGCTTCCTTGGTCTGCGTCTGCCCAGCGTAGTCTCTGCCTTCCTCAAACCTTTGGCTGATTCTGCTCTTCCATCAACAGCTTCCTGGACATCTCTTCAGGTAATCTAACCAACTGCACTGCTCATCTCAGCTATGTAACGGATCACATCTGCTTCAGAAATAAATAACATTGTTAATCATTGTTTAAATTACTACCTGGGGGGGGGGAGGGCAGAAGTATTTTATTATATTAACAGAACAAGAATATTACACTGGTTTTTTGCTTTATAAATTAGATTAGGCAAGTTAGTTTATCGTTTTCAGTAATGTAAAACTACATTCCTTTTTCCACCCAATATTTTTTACTTCATGAAGTCTTTAAAATAGAATTTCAATCAGAGTACTTCCTCTATGTCTTCCTATTCCTTCCATGTGGCTAAAGCAAGAGGTACTTTTTCCTACTGCTTTTCCCTCCATGGTTTTATTGGAATGGTGTAATCTCCAATGAATCCATCGGTGGCTATAGCAACAGCTCTTATTTAGACAAAAGTAGTCCTGTCATTTTGGAAATGATATCTTCTTGTTTTTCTTGAATAAATCAAATTTCAGTTGCATAAATACAGCTTTGTAACCTCTCATTCAGAATCTATCTCCCCGCACCAACAAAAGCTATGGCAGAAAGACATAGAAGTTGTGGACGTAGAAAGGCTTGAAGTTGGGGAGAATGACATACCGTCCCAAGCATCGTCTCAAACGCAAAGATCTAGAAGTATACGTAATAGTTTTGAGATTTCCGAATCAACTTTACCGGATCCACTAATCACTGTGACATTTACTCGTATTCTGTCACCTTCTCCATCACTTCCTCACCGCAGAAAATCTATAAATTTACTTGGATTCAACCAAGTGAAGAGGTTTGCTTAGATATTTATTGTATACTTAGCTATCCTATTTTATTGTACTATAAGGGTAAGGTTATTAGGCTGATTATTATATTAGGTTTGTAATTTTCTTATTTGTTAGAAAAATCTTTATCGCTTTTATAAGTCAGTTTTCATTCACATGTTCTGTAAAACTCTTCCTGGTTGATAACATCTAAGATATTCTGTGACTGTTATCTCTGGCTGCTGCTATCCCTGCCTTAATCTTGACAATACTCTCCTGGAGTTCCCCCTCTTCAATCGGCTTATTTCCTTGATCCTCACTTTTGGATACCACATGTTGGTGATCTCTTTCCCTTGGATTTCCCCCAATTTCCCTTGAGCAGTGCCTACGTCAGGGTTCCAGCACCAACATCTCTTCCGGCATCATCTCTCTCACCTCATTCTTTATATTCCTAACCTACTTGAGCTTTCTACTTGTAAGAATGTAATTAATCCCCAGAAAATGTAATATCATCTTCTTATTCATTATCAAGAGATCCACCAAAAGCTCTCATGCTTTCCAAATATTTCACTTACTCTACAGTTATTTTAACTCTGCTTATAGTGTCTTTTTAATGATCGTAATTATTTCTACTTCACTCCATAAACCACCACTTCTGCCAATAAGTCGTCTTTCCTCAAGTGATGGCCTTTACTAAACAGAGCATTTTATTTTCTCTCATATTTTCTTTACTTCTCATACAGTCCCTGACTCCAATAAAGCATGTCCAAATATAGGTCATCCGGACCCATGTTTAATTAAAGCTCTTGCAGCCAAATTTTAGCTCTATGTATAAAAGATAAATAAGATAAAAATATAATAAAATAAAATATAAATTCCTGCAGGGTAGGTTGCTTCTATGACGTCACTAGTGATGAGGTAAACATAGATGGGAAACCTAGAACACCTCTTGGTCCAAAGAGGTAGGCTTAGAGGTAAGAATTTTGTCGGGAAACCATGGGGTTCGTCATTTTCCACATTTTTTGGGCCAGAACCGGCAAAAATATCCTACTGTTAATTATATGAAATTTTCATATTGTTTTAAATGAAAGGCAGGGACCGTTATTTAGTGTGATTGGTCGAATAGGACACAATAAATGCATGGGAATAGAATAAAACATCTAACTGTCTCAAACGGGACCCTAGCATTTTTTTATTCTATTACCATGCATTTATTGAATAAAATTAATGTGGAATTAAATACCACAATAAATACAATATTTATTGAAAGTAAATAAGATTAGGTGGATCCATTACTTCCAAATTTGTGTATTTTTTGCTTCCATCAAACCGAAATTTTAGTACATGGTTATAAAGATAGATAAAATTCAATGTACAAAGTTTCGACTGTCTAAATTTATTTAATCCAATACTTGTTCTAAAGTTCTTTTAATAAATATTTTCCACATAATGAATGAAAAATAATTTTATTGAATTAGAAAACCAAAAAAATATGCTAATTCAGTTCTAAAACAATAATATAAAATAAAATATAAAACTAAACATTTTAATATTACAAATGCAAATATTCATTTTATGTTAATCAGAAATAAAAAGGTTAAAATTCATAAATAAATGCTGAAAAAAAAGAATAAATAATGTTATAATAAATATGAGTAAAAATAGCAGGAAGATAAGTACGCTGAGGTACGAGCGTAGAATGATAAGGAAAATAACCTCAATATAAATAGCATTCCATTATCTCCCACAGCCGCTCCTGCCCACAAATAAAGTAATAAATAACTAGCTATCTCAAGATACTAATTTCAAAAACTGGATTAGTTATTTAACTAATTTGCATTGAGCAAAAATAAAAATAGTAAATAAATGCAGTATAAATAATCAAAAGATAATCAAATAATATTATCTTGAGTATTTTTTTTTCACCGCATCAATATAAAAACTTTAAATGTTATATATTTATTGTTTAAATATTAAACTATGAAAACATTAAAATTGCAATACACACATACACACGCACAGATATATATATTCAGGCTCTGATATATAAAAAGTCCAGTGGGAAGGAGTTGCAAGCGAATTCCTCAGATTTGCATATTTAAATGTGAACTTTCATTGTCATATAATCCACCACACTTAGAGATTAAGTGTGTTAACATTAAAAAAACAGAGTTGTTTCGTTGCAGGAAACTAAATACCACGCCAACAACGGGAACACATGTATTAACTACCCCCTCCTATTCGTCGTTTTCACTCAACAACGAACTCAGCCTATTACTTAAAATTTACAATAAAAATTTATCTATTATAAATAAACGTGTCTGTTGTCGGTTGAATCTCTAAACTAAATTTTACACTCCCAATAATAACAGTCTAAAATAATATTATGCTCTCTTTTTCCTTTATTAAAAGTTTATTAAAACCTTTTTTTTTTTTTGCATTACAGGTAACCCCCCCCCCCTTTATTGGATATATTTTGTTCAATAATGAACTTCGCTTTTCGTTTTGCATTTCACTGTTATTTTAAATATATATANTTTCATTAATTTCTTTCATGCAGCTAATAATAACGAATAAATTTAAATTTTATATTTTGGTCTACACCCCGTCCCTTAAGACAGCTCTTCTTTGAGTGGCTTCGCTTCGAGGAGTGCCGTACGTTTATCAATTTTAAGAAGATCGTACGAAGCATTTTAATTTAACCGAGCAGCTGGAGATGCGGGTTGCGTCGTATGCTATTTAAAAAAAAAATTGTCAATTCAAGCTTTAAAACGGTTATCGTGATCTGAGAAAGATACTTATCAGCAATAAAGCTTGATAAGACATTTAACACTTATGCCAAAGATTAAATCAAATTCTAAAAAAAAAAAAATAATAAAAAAAAGAAGAAGTTATTTATACTTATTTTTCTATAGAGATTACAGATATAGATCGTATTAGGGACAATACAGAGGTTGTCTTTCCTATAATTATTAATTATTATTTATAACAGGAAAGACAACCTCTTTATCATCTCTGCATTAAACTTTCATTCGCACTTAACATAATTAACTAATTATTATAGTTAATTATTAAGTCATTAATTGATATAGAATAATAATAAATCATTCATCGGTTAGGTTTAAACGTATTAGATTTAAATTCTGCTATGTATTATTATCTAATTTTTTTATATAACGAAGGATTACATTTTATAATAAACTGCTCGCTACAATCCTCATGAGGCTCATTATTGTACTCTGATTCAAAAATAAGAATATATCATTATTAGATGTTTTTTGTTGGGGTTCGGTCAAGGTACTGACTCTGTCTGCACTCAAACCTCGCTTATTGTCTGGACTAGACATATCCCGTCTTAGAGTTTGGCCTCTTACGGCAAGACATTCCGCCACTCGTCACTAGGTAGTTACACGCGTCTTCCTAGCTTGCTACGCTCGTGACCTTTATTAGAATAAAATAAGCCTTCAGGAAAGAAAGTGACAGTTACAGACATCGAAATCAACCAGAGGTAGACAAAGTTCGTGCGAGCAGAAAAGAAATACCCGTGCTATGTCATTAATGAGAAAAATATTATATATATTTGACTAAGTAAACACTTTCCAATGTTTAGATGCTCTTAGCAACCGATGATGTTAGGTGCTTCGGTTCTGAATATAAGACCTTAGGAGGGCAGTTTGAATAAGCGATCTAATAAATGGACATTAATATTTTTTAAATTCATTCAATTATTTTTTGTATATAGATTAACAAATTATCATCAGGATTTGTTGAAATAGTGCTTGAGCTTTATAAATAACATTTTTCTTTCTATAGAATAGCTGGTTGGCGGAGGTTCTGAATCTAAGGTGGGTGAAATAATTGAGAAGTGGTCAGTAACCTCCACAGTGCATACATATTTTTTTTTCTATACACAGAGCGCTTTCGAGGTTAATGCTAATTAACTTAGAGCACTGAGGATGAGGCATTAGTCTTGAAAGCGTTCAACGTTGAGGAAAGAAAAAAATATACGTATGAACTGTGGAGGTTACTGACCAAATCAATTCTTTTACCTACCCTAAATTATTGATAAGTTACAGTACATAAAGTTTTACGTGTGTATGTAAATATATATATGTATAAATATATATATNCGATTAGGTCTTTTTTGTACTCCAGAATTTCTGGCATGCAGGACTCGTTAGGGATCCTGTGGTTCTCCACAACCCACAAGGCCCCGATAGCCATTGCAGGACACTGTTACGTAGAAACGCTTTTAATTTATGTTGTAATGCCTATGGCGTACGTAGCCAAAGACACATTGTGCCTGTCTTTCACTCAATATTCATACACATACACACATACACACATACGTATATATATATATATACATATACATATGCGTATGTGTGTATGTGTATGAATATTGAGTGAAAGACAGGCACAATGACCTCATACAATATACGTCAGATCTTACTTCCCTTTTTGCCAATTTCTTACTAGCCCCACCTAATTTGCTGAAACATCTCTCTCATTAGGATTTCTTTACGTAGGTTTTACAATTTTTAAGAGTAATATATGAAATTTTTAGCAAATTAGATATTTTTTTCTCATTGAAAAAAAAAAAACACTTTAATATTACGTATGTTTATAATTCTGAAAATTGCTATCAAAATATGGGGTCGGGGAAAAGTAATTTCCCTTTATCTCAATGAGTGGCTTTAATGTCCCTTATCTTTTGTTACTCTCTTCAATGAAGGCATAATATAAACCATCCCAAAGGTCAAAGCTCTTTGGAACACTCTGTTTCATCCATCAAAACTTTACATATATCATTGATGAATGTTTTGTTTTATATAAATAAATTTATTGTTTTATATTTGTAAAAATCCTAATTACTTTTACTCTGTAACCTTAACAAAATCTAAATTCTTGATAATTATATTGATTTTTTTTTCTTAATTATACCTCTCGAAACCATCCCAAACTGGAATTACTTTCACTGATTTTACTTAAATATATAAATTTCCTTTTAGAATTAACCAAAGGTCTAGATACCCTTCGATTCATACAATATTAATATAAATAAATCAATAACTAACTCATATTATGTTATATATTGTTTCAACTAATTTATTGTATTTTTTTAGATACTTTCCTTCTAAATTCGTCTAAATAATCATACAATATATAAAATAGAAAGAGCTTATTACTTACCAAGCCCTTAATTTATAAATTATGAACATAATTATTAATTAAATATTTTATCTAATAATCTATGTACATTTTATACAAGAAACGCAAAGGGAGCCAGAATAAAAACCTTACTATCTTAGCCGAAAATCGAACCCGGGACTCCTACTTTCGAGACATAAGATTTATAAGATTTTTTTTCTGGTTCCTTTTGGATTTCTTGTAGAAGTTTTAACGTAGGATTACATAGCACAATTAATTAGCTTATTTAAAAAGAAATATCAGAAAAAAGAAGAGTCTAACAAATAGCTGACAATGTTAGCTCCTTCGATATTTTCGTCTTACTTGGAGTTTTAGACTCGGAGTAAAGTGCGGGGAGTTGGAGAGATTATCTAATCTGCCTCGGTGGGGTAGAGGTCAGCGAACCTACCCGGAAAGTAGGAGACACGGTTTCGATTCCCGGCTGAGGAAGCAAGATTTTATATCTGGCTCCCTCTACATTTGTGTAGAAAATTTCACGTAGGATTACATACCATAATTAATTTCATTATTAAAAATAATTTTATACCTTTTAGTATATATTACGTTGAGAAAGGTCAGAGAAAATAAGATATATTTTGGGTTTTTTTCAATCGTAAAGATATTTTGTCTTTAAGAATTTTTTTTTTTTGTTAGCCTTCCTTTCAACAACTTCTAACAACCCTTCCTGTAGAGAGGGGCTATCTACAGGTTTTCTTCCCATTCAAAACGCCCATGGCTCAGGACAAGCTTTTATTTCTAGATAAGAACTTTATTTTGGTGAGATTTTACCACGCAGCGTCAGGACTCGACCAAAGCCAGACCTGAACGGATTCCCCCAGCTACCTTACGACCCTAGAATAAGTTTCTAATATTCAAATGTTCTCAAGACTGTCACAGATATTCGAGTTTATGGCAGTTCAGTGAGGAGCTACTCCTGACAATTATCTTACAGAACTCCTTGTCACTATACAGGAAACTGTTTTATTTCTATTCCTGAAGTACTGGCAATTTATTTCTGGAACCTACATATCAGATTTTTCGTTGTATAGAGATCAACTGTCTGAAATTTGTCTTTTCATAATGAAAGTATCGATATTTAAACAATTTAAAATTTATATAGACAAGCAAGTAATGAGTATTTAAATTTTCAAAACTAAAATATCCTAAATTTAATTTGAATTCACTTGAAAGACCATTAATGACAGAGTCATAGCAAAAAAAAAAAATGTTTAACAGGAAAAAGAAAATAAATATTGTTGAGTTCCCTGCTTAGAGCCACGGCACCCACTATACAACAGACGAATTAAGAAGAATATAGAATTATTTTTTCTGGATATCATATCCTTCGAAATAATCAAAATCATATAATCTTTTTTTTATTAACTCTCTAAATCTTACAAGAAAATTTTAAAGAAAATATTTTTTTTAAATATTAAAGAAAATATATTGCTTATGCAAAATATAGAATAGTATGTACTACACATAATACAATTGGTATGGTAACTGATATTGATCCCAATCCTGAGGTCATAGGTGAGGTGACACATGTCCTAGGGAGCCTTTGTTTCAGCCCCCTTCTGAAGGTCGTGTTGCCAAGAGAATATTAGAGTCGTGTTCACATCAGATTCCTCAAACATCGATTAGGTCTTTTTTGTACTCCAGAATTTCTGGCATGCAGGACTCGTTAGGGATCCTGTGGTTCTCCACAACCCACAAGGCCCCGATAGCCATTGCAGGACACTGTTACGTAGAAACGCTTTTAATTTATGTTGTAATGCCTATGGCGTACGTAGCCAAACACCACATACATATTTCATTTATGTATGGATACGTACTCTGACTTCCCGTTATACCTGAGTCTTCTGAGACTTCCTTACGGTATCCAAGCTTCATCCTAACATCTAGCCAATATCCCATGGTAATGAATAATTTGCCAACGCCATCTCGGACGTAACCTTTCCCGTTAAATTAATTTACTTCTGTCACTGAATAACTGCAGTATTTAATTTAAAACGTTTTTAATTAAACCGTTCTGTTTAATTTATCATCTGCGCAATTTGTTTTTCCTAATGGGGAGTTTCAACATGATATAATGATCCTTTATAAATAAAAAGTATTAAAATATCTTTTCATTTAAGTTATTTTATCGCAATAATATTTAAATTGACTGAAGACTATTTGATTGACTGCATCAATAATTTATTCTAGTAATGAAAATTTATGTCCACATGTCAAAATCAATCTAGGCTAACTAAGTACGGCTTTAACACATATATAATGTATTTATCGTATTATTAATTTTTTATTATTATACTATTGATTTTTCTTTCCTCATTTGTGACACTAATGAAATAATCTGAACGGTTTACGAATAAATAAATATATATATACATGTATTTATTTATTTATTTACATCAGCCAGTCTGATTTACATTCTCACCTAATTATACTTTTAACGGCCAAAAATATGTAAGTCAAATAAAGTGCAAGATATATTTAATACTAATTAATTTAGTAAAGTTCAAGTTTACTAAGTCATTGACGAACAAGTTTTCTAACATACATCTATAAAGATTTTGCATAACAATAATTCAATTTTTTTTATTATTATATATTTTTTTAATACGCCTGGCATATAGTATCACAGTTAGTTACCGCGCTAAATATTCTTATAAAAATATACGACTACGAAAATTCAACATACAGAACTTCAGTGACCCAACTATTGCAAGGTTCTTGCTTCTTCTTCAACATATAGGTAATTGCTTTTAAAGTAATTGATTTCATACATTCCCTAATTATATCTTAGTTCTAATCGACTAGTTCATTGGCGTTAATAAAACGCAATAAAACAAAAGACATACTGTCTGCCCAATGCATAAATCAGACCCTTAATGTATTAGTCTCAAGTATAGCGTTTAACTTTTAAGAGATAAGATTGCGTCTTATATCACTCGAGCCTTCACTGTGAAAATATATGAAAATTTTAATGGACTCCATATATCGCCCACTTTGCGAGATTGGAAAATAATTCAAATATGTATTTTATCAGGTTACGAAGGTTAACTTAAAAGAATTTTCAATTTAATGAAATAGGTTGAGGGAAATTAGGTAAAATGTATAGATAACCTCAAGAATATATTTCTGCAATTATTATTCCATCTGTGAATTATTTTTTTGACATTTTCATAAATTTCATTCATAAAACTAAGCAGAAATGAAGCCATGGAATTGATGGTAAAGAAAAGTTGGACTATATGATTATGAAAAATGATTTTGCCCTTCATTTCGAAAATGGTTTAAAATTTATGTAAACAACTAGGAGTGATGTAACATATGAAGCTAAAATGAACTGAACTTTTTCAAGTAGCAATTGTGTGCTAGAAAATGTAATTAAGCAAATGCAATATTTTATATCTCTTATTCAAAACGAGGAATATTTATTAAATTCTAATTTGAGCTTAAATATTGGATTTACTCTTATATTTTATTATTTTTATTGAGAAATGTAGAAATTTTATGACAAACACTATTTACATCAGATCCTTCAAGTGCATTCTAAAAATCTTACTTTATTAATATTAATAATTTTATTAATAAAACTATCTTCATGTTCTTATTATTAAAATTGATCATACAAAATAGTTAATACCAGGACGAATTACACCATATATGCCTATCGCTACTATTATTTGAACGAAAAGCAAATGATCATATTTATATAATTTAGCTCAAATATGAGTATCTTTTACGAAATTTCATCTGCTTTTATTTGTATCTTTTTTCAATTAAAGACGATAAATAATGCATAATTATGAAGATAAAATTAAATTACGCAGCACTACTTCATTTTAATTTAAAAGAAAAAATCACGTACTTTTAAGTAGCAATGATAAACCTGAAAAAGTTTTTTTTTCTTCTCAATTTACTTTTTATGCAACCATAAATATTTTTTTTTTTTTTTTTAGTTTACATCAGGCAAATTAGAAAATTTGGTCGTCTACACTTTCTACACGAATTAATTTTTTCTATTTCTCTTCTCCAGACTACTGTATAAAAATCAAATTTTGTTCATCGCTAAAAGATAAAATTAAAATCCTGCTCCAAATTCAAGATAAACAATCACTGCTATATAACTTATCTCAAGTTAATAAAAAAATAATTGTTAAATAAATATTATAATAATGAACATAAAGTATTGATATATCAATATAACAATTATTATCTACCGACTCTTATAATTCTAATTAGTTTTCCTTTTGATAGCGTACTCCTAAGGGTCGTTTTGTTAAATAATATATTTCCAATTTTATTTATTCTTTAATTTTTAATGTTTCATAAAAAAATTGCTATTATTAGTAATTATATAAATTTTAAAAACATATTCATTATAAAATCCAATAGAAACTGTAAACTGTTTTATTTCTCAAAAATAAATTTTCATACTGACTTCAAATGTACAGTCAGAAATGTCAAGTGGTAGTAATAATGTTAGTGGTATGTTTTTACAGAACAACGAGTGTATTATTTAGTTTTGAACAATGAAACTAAACTAAAAGTTTTAACAATACATTTTTTTTTAACAAAAGATATATTTTCCGAGTGTGGGAAAATACAAGAAAAGTTTTAATACCAATATTAAATTATGATACTGTGGAGTTCGCTTAGCCTATTCCTGCGTGATAGACATTTTAATATTAAACTTTACATTGCCTGAGTCTGATTAATATGTAGAATTTTGCATTTATAAATCATTAAACTGGTTTGATAGTTAATCATTTTCTTCAATGTAAATTACAATTTAATTTATTCCGGGAAAATGCTGACTTTTTAGTACCGTGATCTGCACAAGTATGTTTCCAATGCCATGCAATGAGTGGAATGAGTACTATGGAACCCTGAGCGGGCTTAAAAAACAATGACTGTAAAAAGAGATAATGAAAAATATAAATAAATAAATTAAATGATGACTGAATTATCGCCGAGTAGCCAAGTTGATAGATGGAGTGGAATTCAAACTGGAATGACCAGAACTGTAGATATTAAAAAAGTGAATGAAAAACTCGATAAAATTATTGACCATGAAAAAAAGAATAAAAAAGTTAGCGTCAAAGAAAATAGTAAGCAGAAAAAATGTTTTCTTTAGAAAATAGTGTCATGAAATAACGCTGGATTATTATGATGTAAATTTCCAGTCAGTAACATTACGGAGATATGTTAAATATTCTTTTTTCGAGTGGGTTAAAGGTTGTATTTTGCAAAGAGATATAAAGCAAAAACCGCATGGCTTGGACATTACTTAACGAATAAAACACAATTAAGAGGTGATAATATAAAATTCAATAATGACAGTCAAAGGAATTGTTACAATGGCCGCTATAGTATAAAGTCAAGTTTAATTAGAGCCCATTTTCTCTTCATGATAATTAAAACAATAAGAGAATATCTGTTTCCAATGCATAGAGTTCATGATTCTTTCTTTTTTTTATTTATTAAAGTTTTTAGCAGTTAATTGTTTTTGTAATCAGTTAGTTAATTTACTTATTATTTTTTTCTTTACAAGGTTCAAACAGTAAATTATCAATGTATCGATGTATTTATTTCAAACACTTTTGAAGCTCTAAAATCTTGAGTTGCTCGTGGGATCCGTTTGGGACTCGTAATTCTGACGCTGCGGAATCAAATCTTCCTCCGGTCAAGAGTTAATCGGTAAATTAAACTTTGTCGTGGGCCATAGATGTTTAGAATAGTATGGCAACCTGTAGATAGTCTAGCTAGGCTAACGCTTGATTTAAAAAACAAAAATCAGTAAAGATGGTATAACAGATGAAAATAAATCGCACTCATTATTGTAAGAATAAAACAAAGATTTTTAGTTGGGCTGCTTTTATTAGTTTACTCATTGTCTTATTTCAGAACAACAAAATATAATAGTAATAATATAACCTAATAATGTGAAAAATTCGGGAAAGGGATATATATATATATATATATTGCATTATCAGGCAATTGAATATTTGTAATATCCGCTACTAATTTAAAATGAATTGGTAATATTACTACTTAAAATCATTTATATAGCATGAACGTCAGACTACTGGCTTTTGTTAGCTATTGTTGACGTATAACATTAGCTAAAGGTTGTCTTTACCCCATCAAAGAAGAACTAATTTGTATTAGTCACTTAAAAAATCTAGGCTTAAAACATCTGAAAAAAGTTTATTTTGAATCGAATATAAATTGAATAATAGTAAATAAAATACTTTAGGAGAATGAATTTTGCTCTGATTGACTCATAGCAATCTATTAACTATGTTTAAAGTAAGTTTCCCGTTCTGATCCTTAACAGATCAACAAATATATTTTAACTGCATCCTCTTAGTGTTCTCTACCAAAGCCTACAGTGACTCAAGACCAATCTGAATTGGCTTTCGAAACGAAAATCCTTCCAAGGTAGAGAATTGACTTTATAATGATTTTCATTTCGAAATTCTATTCAGATTGGTCTTGAGTAACTGTAGGCTTGAAAAGACTAAGAAGATGCAGTTAAAATATATTTGGTAATTTTAACAAAGCCTTCCCAGGTAACTACCCTTACAGACTGCTTCTTCAGATATTTCCAGAGGAAGTCCCTTGGTCAGTTTACTACTCCTTTTACTCCTTGCTTGCCAACAAGTTTTCGAAAGAGATGGTAAAACCACTAAAGCCGGTGTTCCTCCTGGTTAACATTCAGCTCTTCACAAATGGTTGCATTCCTGATCCCAACCTATCAATTTGGAAAACGTCACCTCCTTTGGAGTATGCTTGCTGTTTATAGTCCAGGAGTTAGTTGGATAGGTAAGGGCAGGCTGGAATGTCTCATTGTAAAAGACTAGCTTTGTATCCTTGGGCACTTCAGCCAAGCCAACGAACTTCTCTAAGCGTGCATGGATTATTTGCAAGCTGCTACTATTATCTTTTACCTATATCCTCTCTTGTGAAAAAATTTAAGAGCACATTATTTTGAAATTTCAATTTTTTTCCCTTTCTATGTCATGATTCTGCACCTAGGGGTCCTCTCGCCGTCAACATTGCCTTTGTTTCATCAATATTAATAGATAAATAGACTAATTCTTCCTGATGGATCATTAGCTATAATAGGAGATTCCTCTAACTGCCTCACTGCTGTCTAAGATTACTCGGCCATCGCTTAGGGCCAAGATAAGAAAGCAGTAATTCTGAGGGAACCTCCAATATGGGCTTCCTCATTTCGGAAGCCACCTTTTGGCTCTTTGAAGCGGAAGAACTAAATGAAGGATGAAGGAGACATAGACTTTATCCTTGTCTTAGTTTTTTCTAGATTTTATTTAATACAGAATTAAATAATTTCTCTTAAGAAATAATTTGGTTGGATTTTAAGAAATCTTCTCAGGTTTTTTTGTTTCTTTTTTATAAATGTAAACTTCATTAGTAATTACATTCTACACATTTTGTGCAACTTTCAATGATTTATATTTACAATATAAGTTAATGTAAAAAAATATATAAAACAGTTATACATAAATATCTTCTTAGTTTAAGGAAAATTTTTCATATTATCTCTCAGCTCAAACTGTGCTGCATGAAAAAAATTTTAAAGTTTAAATAAGAATTGCATCTGATCGTGAGTTCATTAACTAATAAGAATAAACTCCTAATTTAAAAATTCTAATTACAGTGAATGTCTTCTAAATGTTACATACATGTTATATGGATGTGTGAGTCTCCGAAGATACATAGGCCTCTATAGTGAAATGGCGTTTATGTTAGAAGTTACTGGGGATCCAATTTTTATTTGTGTTATTACTGTTTAAACCATTTTTGAGTTATCGTTCAAGTTCTCTATGTAATTTTCAGATATGAAAAAAAAAAAATTAGTGTCTCCTAGGCTGTTATATTGACGGGTGGAAGCAATTTTCTACTATTAATTCTTCAGTGCCAATCAAGAGCTCAATTTTAATTTTCAATAGAATCTTCAATAGTGAATTAGGTTTTACTAGCACAAAAAGAGGGGACCTTTTTGGCCGTCATTGTAAGGATCACGAACACCTTCCTGAATAAACGTTTTTCATAAATTTTTTTTGTCAAGTAAAGTGTAAGAAATGTCTTAAGAAATGTCTGTGCAGTAAAATTACCTTTAATATACTATAAGCTAATTACCATAATTTTTTTGTAACTAATTATTGCAAGATATAAACATTTTACTTCAATTTCGCTTTACACCTTTTTATCCTTTCTTCAATTTGTAAACAAATGAACTCATGTAATTTTTTTTATTTTTGCAGATTAAAATCAAACTTTTAAAGAATTTACATTTTGAGATTATTCTCATTGCATATATTTTTAAAAGAGTAGTAGTAGTAGTAGTAGATTGAAGGGCAATCAACTTCTAGATTATTACGCCCTATAAATACCCCTTAATTTTTAAAAGATATTTTCAATATTTTAACCATTTTTTTTCTATAAATAAAATTGCCGAACTACGATTGTGTATCCCAAGGAGAACAGCAGATCTTCTCGGTCATTAAGACAAGAGCAGAGAAATAATAAACCCACTGCGGTGGTTTACACACACACACACACACACATATATATAAAAGATGAAACACTCGTGGCTGCGANTGTTTATTTATTTATTTAATATATATACGTACTTAAATGTGTATATATCTATCTATCTATCTATCCATCTATAGATAGATAGATAGATATATACACATTTAAATTTAGGAATTAGCTTAGTTTACGCATTTCCTGCATAGCGAGTTTTATTTTACTATTCTTTTTTTTTTAAAGTCATTATTCTAGATTATCGTATTAAGTTATCCAAGTAATATATTAATTTTAAATGTAATAAATCAAATAAAAGTTAAAAGACGGTGTACGTGAAAGAGTATGTGTGAAAAAGAGCTTTTGTCAAGACGTATGTGTTTGCTTACAATGATGATACATATCAAATGTATACACATCACAAATACTCGCGCCCATTATTTCGTTGCCATGTTTTTAGGGGTGAAGGAAATGTTAATTATATTTATAGTATAGTATTGTAAATTATAGTTATATACCATGACTCTGCTTCGAAGGAAAACTAGGAGTTCGTCGGTCAGAAGAAGAAAGTTGTTAATCACCGCCGTTAAAGATAAGCTTGAGCAATTTACAACAATATGCGGGGTTGTAATGGAGACAAACGACCCGCAGATCATCTTTATTCCCCCACCAACCCCTAAATATAACTAAGGGCCTTTAGAGCAACTCATTAATTCTTCAATATGCCTTTCCAAAGGGTTTATTCTGTGTGAAAACTAATCAATACCCATTTTCAGATTTTCCTCGGATAAATCAAGTTTGGTAAACCAAAAGATAAATTTGCATTGGTAAATCGGCGATCCTTTTGAAATATTCCTTAATATTATCACCGATTTTAATCGCGCTGTAAAATTACGAAGAAATCGCATTTTGTATTCAAGTATTTAAAGCTCTTTCAGCAAGCGTTTAAACTAGTTCGTTTAGACAAAAAGGAAGCGACTGTGAGGGGAAGTTCAGAGTTAGATCTCAAGTTAAAATCATAATATGGTATTTCATAAACATTCTGTATTCAAGAATAAAATTATTCATTTATATGATTCAAAATTTTAGTTCTTTTTTTTTTATCATTGATATCGACAGGATCAACTGGAGAGGAAAATTGGCTAACTTCTGTCGCTCGTATATGCGAAGGAAACCTTACTTATCCCTCTATGGTTTCTCCCCAATGTGGTGGTTGACAATCGTTTTCACCTGAATACATATATGGTATACATCTATGAACTGTAAGTCATCAGTATTTTCTTCCATCTCAATAAGAATATAGTCATTACCTCTATCAGAAACTATTGGTGAATAAGCTTAGATAATATTTTATATGTGCTCTATTTTATCGATAAACGCAATCCATAACGTTATATAATTTAAATTTTTAAATATTTTTATTTGTGGTTTTATTTATCCCACGTAAATTATAAATAATTCATGAGAGGGAACAGAATAAAAAAAACTATCTGTCCTCGCCAGGAATCGAACCTGGATCTCTTGCTATCCGGGCCTCGTATGCTGACCGTTACACCACAAGGACAGGCTAGATATCTCACTCAATTCCCTCTTCACTAGCGAGAGC
>KZ807062.1:703840-718498 GCA_000696205.2 Oncopeltus fasciatus
TTTTTTTTTTAACTTTTATTTATTTATTACATTCTGTTAAATTAAAACATTTTGTAATTTGATCACCACAATGAATTAGAGAAAAAAAATGACATACAATATCAATCACATGAGGAGAGAAGGTGACCAATGACACCACTCTCAAATTATTTACAGATTATGTCCCCAGGAGGTCACGGGGCCATCTTCGTTTTAGTCGTCGGGGTGGATCATAGGGATTGGAGTCTGATGACAGGGACTGGGCATATGGATTAGGGTGAAATTGGAGTACAGTGGAGGAGCGTGAAGCGAGTGGGACGAATGGGATATAATCTTGATGTAGGGTAGAGTTCTATGTAAATAATAAAAAGAGATTTTGGCTTTTAAAAAAAAAAATATTTGAGGAAGCAACAATGTAAGCAAGTTAATCTGCGTGGAGAAATAGAGGGCATTCTTAGGAAGCTACAAGGGGGGTAGTTAAGAATTCCTCGGGTCGGGAATCCTGGAACGCTGCCTGTTCAGAAGTGAAAAGTCTTGTATTTACTTTACTCGGCATTTAGGGGGCGGAGGGAATGGACTTAACAGTAGGGTTGCTCTATCCCACTCAGGGGTGTACGAAGTAACCATGCATGGCTAAGTAGCATTCTAGGCCCAAGTGCCTCCAAAAGCGGCGCCTTACTTAATTTCGTTCGACGTGTACTCTCACCTGACTGAACTCAAAGCCCTTATTTCTGAGCTCAGCGACGTCTTACTATTCCAGGGTAACTAAACGAGATAGCTTTCACTACGATATTGTAATACAAAAACCATATAGAATGATCCTATGAAGAAAACGAAACGACATCGTTGAGAAAGCCTTAGCAGGTCCAAAAGTTTAGAAGATTCGCCGAGTTTTTATTTTTTAAGTGTACAAATTTATTTAAATTCTGTGTTTTTTCCTTTTTGAGATTAGTAACGAAAATTTCAGTGTATTCCATCTAAGTTTATTGATCAAGATGTATTGGTATTATGAGCTCCAAAAAGTGCGTCAACCAGAACTTAATTTACTCTCTCCCTCCCAAACACGCATTTAATTTACGAACAAGCTACAAAAGGATCAGGTAAGTATATGTGTACAAAGCAAGGATTTTATCCAAAGCAAGGATTAAAAATCAGCTGCTTATTTCCAGACTATAACAAAGGAGTGTTGAAAGGTCAGTAGAACACTTTCCTTGGATACAGTTAATGTCTGTTACTGTTAAAACTAAAATGTTTAATACAAGAAATGCAAGGGAGTAAAATAAAAAAAATCTTGTTACCTCTACCGAGACTCGAACCCGGGTCTCCTGCTCTTTTTTTTTAATTGTAACTCCCTTTTATTTCTTGTATAAAAATTAACGTGGGATTAAATACCACAATTAAAATCATTATTTAAAATGTTTAATTTTTTGTCATAAGTAACGGGACAATTTATCCAAAGCAGATAACCACAATGTCATCTCTCTGTATTTGAGGATATATGAAGGATCATATATGTTTTCCCACAGATAAAATGGGAACACAATAGGCTTTATCAGAGTGACTTCCCTGTGCGTGGGGTCCTGACCATATATCTACTATCAGTCAAACGCTGTACACCGTTCAAAGATGTCCAAGGACAAAACACGGACAAATACATTATTCCAGAGGGGAAAAAAAACAAGCTTTAATGGAAAATAGTATATTAATTTTTATTGTCATTTTGATTATCCATAACATAGAAGAATCTACTAATATTATAAAATATTAAGGCAAAATATTCAGTATAGGACTTTAAGTAGATAATTTTTTACGTCTAATAGTATAATAAGGAATTTGTTAATAATAATAAGTATTAGTAGTCTAATAATTATAATAAGCAACCTTAACCGTCTTATATCTAATAAAGGGTTATCAAGCGGACCTAGATAATCTCAAATTCAATTTATATTATTTTTGATACGTCCAAAAAATTGTATTAATTAATTAAAATTCTACATGATGTTTAGAATGTATTTGTCCCAATTGAGCCCTCTTCATTTCTTATGTGAATCAAGATAATTTCCTTAATTGCATATATTGAGAATGGTGTCGTTGAGAGTGGTGTCATTGGTCACCTTCTCTCCTCATGTGATTATCATTGAATGTCATTTTTTTTTTCTAATTCATTATGGTGATCAAATTACAAAATGTTTTAATTTAGCAGAATGTAATAAATAAATAAAAGTATAATAGAAAATTGCATTTTCTCAAAGGGGCATAGCCATTTATTTTTTAATAAATGATAATTCAGACCTTCAAAAAATGGACATTACTTTTAAATTTATGATTTTTTCAACTAAAAATGGATATTTAATCCTGATGGATATATAATTAATTATACATTTTCGAGCCAAATGAATTACTGAGGATGGCTCAATTGGATCAAAAGGCTATAGGTAGATTATCAATGTAGAAGTATGAGTGTGATTAGTACACTAATAATAGGCAGTATATGCTGGTTAAATGAAGTAAGCAAAGTTTTAAGTTGCTTAGAATTAAAATTTTGCCAATTTCAGATTTATACTCAGATCGCCAACTAACATAACATCCTAGTAGACTGCCGAATATTTATCTAACACGTTTTCAACCTCACTAAGATAACCTGCTTTTGGCGACCGATATGCATTTCCAACTAAAAGTTAATTTGTTCCAACACTTATTTCCATAAATAAATATTCCGGGTTGTTAATAACAAATGTTGAGCATTCTCTCTCTTCTTCTTCTTTCTAAAATTCTTGCAGGGCAGACATCCTTAATAAAAAGAGCTACTAACTCTCCCCCTGCCAATTCTGTCATTCCTAAACAAAATGTAACCCGCTAGCATTACTGCCGTATCGAGCAATGATGGCTTCAACCATGATTCACTTACCGCAAGCACATCTATATCAGTCCCATTCACAATATATCTTAATTGATTAATGTGGGCTAGAATGAATATGCACTAACTTAATTCCTGCTTTATTTTTCCCAATAACAGCCTCTAAATTGGATTCTTGCCCCACTCTAGGGACAAATTCTGCTATTGGGTACTCCATGTCCCTCCAAAGACCCTAATCCATGTCAAGAATCGAATTGTGGCCACACACTCGTGACCAAGGACAGAGAGGCAGGTAACCAGTGCGCCATGCAAATTATATAAAATGATAGCATCAACCAATAAGCAGTAAAACCCCTTAAAACTCATAAAGTGAAATAAAATATTAAAGAAATATAATATCATCTATACAAAATAAATAAACTTTTTTTTTTTATTTCATTTTATATATATTAAAATGAAGATAGTAAAATAAACAAAAAGAGAAAGAAAGAGAGAGAGAGATAATAGGGTGAGATTGAGTGAGTGGGAGAGAAAGAGAGCGGGGGTGAGAGGAGGGGGTGAAAGAGAGAGAGAGAGAGAGAGAGAGAGAGAGGGAGAGAGAGATGGAGTGATTCACAATTTTGAGAGGGGTGGCGGGGGGGGGAGGGGAAGGCTCTGCCAGTTCAGCTTTCGAATGAGTGAGAAAATATAATTTCATCTGATAGCCTTCCGTATATTTAACCACTGGGCAAATAACATAAATTTGCAAGTTTTAATTTTCTATATAGCATTTACAACTTTTTCTTTGTCATTCATTACATTAGTGAGAGAAAATATTTTACGTTGATTGCATAAATGCTGAAATATGGTGATATGATGAAAACATCACTTCTGATATCAGTGTGCAGTCAATATTTTTCATTCACAATTTAATTGGAATCTGGGAGCTGATTTCGAGGAAATGTTGATCATTGATGTATCTCATGAATTAATTCATGTGTTATCTACACACGTGCACACACACAAACAACAGTTTCTTTTTTACGCACTTTTCATATAAATTGGGTATTGTTGAGGAGGTAAAGAATATCATTAATATAATTCAAATATCTTCAACATTCTGCCGTACTAAATATTTTCAACATATACATATAAATAAAATTGCATTTTACCTTTACTTTTACACTAAACTATTAATAGTAAATTATTGAAACAAAAAACAAAATTATTAAAAAGCAATGCCGTTCTATTATCTTATTCAATTTACTTATATGTTGCTAGTTTTTCTGTTAATCTCCTTAATATACCACACAAACAAAGCATTTTTCTATCAATTTCGACCGTCAAGTTATATGAATAGAGGATTATTAGGACTTTGGTCTTGGTAGTCGAAGATGTAAAAATTAATTTGTTAAGCAATTTAAATGTTGGGAAGGCATTCTTAGCAGGTCCATCATTAAATACGTAATATACTAAATTAAAAATATAATATAGTAATTATTAAATATAAAATATAATAATCATTAGTAATGTTAAAAGCATTTCAGTAGATTTTTATTGATGTCTCTCTTAAAAATGATTTTCATTAATAATTTTGAATATTATTACAGCAGAAGCATTGAGAACCATTCTTTAACTTGAATGGTGACAGAAGAGAGGAGGAGAGAGGGATTTTTACAAATGCTAATTTTTTTTTTTTTTTTCATTTGAATCCGTTCAGGGAGCTAAAAAAACACTGCTTCAGCCGGGGAACGAACCCGGTTCCCCCACTATCCGGGCTAGTGCGTTAACCAAATAAACAATGAAATGTGGGATTACTTTGCAACAATTATCATCATGATTTGGTAATTTTGTTTTCTTTCTCTATGGCTTCAGTTCAGTTAGTTTATTAAATTAATTAATGAAGACCTGAATTTCAGGCCGAAACGTTGGTTAAAATAAATACTTTTTTGGTTACAAATTAGTTTTTAATTCTTCAACTACCAATATCGAATCAATGATAATGCTCTCATCATATTCTTTTATCAGATTTCTCAAATTCTTTACTTATATTATATACGACACATGTTAGAGCTACTTAACAAAATAGGTTTTAAGACATAAAAAAACATGCTATTTAACAGGAAAAATCCTGTTATTTTTTCAGTTCAAATAGAAATTCCTCGTAGCGACGTTCTTTCATTCTATTTATTATTTAAATTTAAATTCACTCTCAGATTACCAACGTAATAGGATGAAGGAAATAAAGTCAAATCCAATTTTGTTTCCATGCCCCGATTTTGTAGCAATTGAAATATGCTAATACCATGGAATTTTCGGTGTACGAAAAAATTATTGAACTTTGTCCAGAAATGATAAAAATTTATTCAAGATCATTTGTGACAAGATTTTTCCCAAACAGCTGCATAATTCCGAAACTCCCCAAACAAATATTCTATTTTAGATTTTTTAGATTTTTTGTTTGATATCCAAAATTCTTAAACATGAGAGTAAAATAATTTTTTCAAGTGCAAAAATAAATATGTAATTTATTAACTGTCTCATTTACTGAGCAATGATTCCAGCTATTTATTTAATTTTTATTGGACCTTCTTCATCTACTTTATGCGATCAATGAAATCAATTAATAAAAAAGATGTGAGTATGATAAAAAAAAATTATATTTTAATTCCAAAAACATTAAGTTTAATTTAAAAACCGCACAATGTTCTCAGTATAGATATTAATATTCAAGAGATATTAAATATTTTCATTTAAAAAATTGTATTTATACTTGGCTTTCTCAAAACTATCTGTATTCATTAAAATTGTATCATTAGAGGAGGATGTTTTCATTAATCACTGCATTTTAATTACTTATTTTTGTTCACTATTCATTTTTATTTAATTTTCACTTTTAATTTAATTTTAAAACGCAAATATTGGTCAAGAATGTTCCAATCTCCACAGGAAAAGTGGAGTCGTAGGTGCAACAAACTTAACGATCTCAAGGAAGCCATCCTGGAATATCATGTTCAGCACGAGGAACAAGGAGAATGGTTTTGCCAGCACATCGAAATTCTGGAGGGAAAGCTTCAAGATGGATGGCATCGTGACGTCATGGCAGACTTGTGCTGGATCTTGCAAAAAGAGACTGTACTGAGAAAATATTAAACAAACCGTGTTTATTAGCTCTTATTGGTGTGTTTTAGTTTTTATGAGTTATTATTTTAGTCGAATGTTTAGAACGTTGTTTAAAATCAATATGTAATAATATAACAAACTATATAAAAAATATTAACCACTACTTTATCATATTATTAACAGCATAAATAGATTGCTTTCATTCAATAGGTAGAGAAAATTCAGGAAAAAATATTAATTATTAATTAATTAATTAAATAATCATGATTTACTAAGATATCACTCATGTAAAGCTAGTATAACCTTTTTATTAAAATAATAAAATAGGGGCGTATACACGGAAGTGTGAAATGACCGCATCAATGACCATTGTTTTTGGTTTTTCAAAATTTACTCGTCTGTCGTAAAACATATAATTACAAAAAAAAAAAAAAAAAGTTTGTTGCCAAGAGAAATAAGACCACTAGGAAAAGAGGTTTAATTGTGGTGCATTAAATTTAATTTAGCTTAATGAAATTCAATATCTATTAAGACTTGAAAATTAAGTGATAAATGAAAGATTTTAAATTTATTGAAATTGAAAGGGTTTTCATGCTAGATGATAGTTCTTCAAATTAATTTCAGCCATTCAAGTTCATCCTTTGATGTATTATGATACAAAGCGATGGTAAATAACTAACTCAAAATAATGTTTATCTCAGAACGTTAAATTAGAATTTATATAGTATCCATCAATTGAAAGAAATTCTTAATATGTTGAAAAAATATCATATATATCAAGATTTTAAATCTACTGTCACAATTTCAATATATTGAAAATCTTTCATTTATTACCCGACTTTCAAGTTTTATATGAATTTTTTTGTGATAAATTAAATTTAACGCATGCTGCATTACAAAAACTTATTTTATCGCACTTGAGACTTATATTAAACATATTTTCCTAATAGTCCAATTTCGCTATGCAACAAACCCAATTTTTCTTTTTGCATTTATACGACGAAAATTTAATTTTCTTAAAGAAAAAACTTTTTGTGAAACTTAATAAAACAATTTTAATGGTTCCATTCCTTTAGAATTCGCTGATTCTTTTACTCTTAAAATAATACAAAGTTGTACTAGCTTTGCTTCATGTGATTTAACAGTAAATCACTGATAATTTCGGTCTTATACATAATAATATACAGAATATTTTTCTTAAATTTTGTTTGTCTTTTAAGATGAAAGAAATCCATTAAAGCTAAATAAAACAAAGTGATAAGGGAGATGATAATCTAATTAGGATATTTATTTTGTTATTATATATATATTGATTTTAAGTAAACAAAGTGCCATTCATTTCACAAATAATAACAAAAAAAAAAACTCATAATAACAATAACTTATCAATGAAGTTAAGAAAAACGTTTTTTTGAGGGATTTTTCTGATAGAGATATTTCTGTACAGCTCCTTTGTAAGATTCAGCAGTAGTCTGCCATAACTTGCCATGTCTTTAGCTCATTCCTCCACGATCTCTTGGAGCTTAGCTCAATGTCTCAATCCGTTCTTCTTTTTCTCCACAAGAAACACCAGGGTTGTCAGGCAATTTGTCTAAATCCCTGTACAATTAATGCAGAAACCAATATTTACTACTAGTTTTCAGTAATTCTTCAGTATTTTGTCTTAATTGAATTTTTGATCTCCTAAAGAAAATAAAAACTATTAGAAACTGAAAAAATACTTGTCCAATCTTCCAACTGAAAGTGAGCTGAGTGGTATGTGAAATCTTCGTAGTTTATATGAGTGGGGATTTCTAACGAAATAAAGAGTCTCGCTTTAAAATCTTGTATGTTCTGTGAAAAGATACGAGACGAATTTGAACCAATCGCCTTGGTTCAGATAGACTGTTCTACAAACCTCAAGTGTAGTGGTGATGGAGCGACCGTTTTGCTGACCCAATAACAAGCAGACAATCAAGAACACTGACCAATGTTAATGATTAAATGAAATTTTCACTAGAAAAAATTTTAACAATTTTAGATATTCTTCCAAAACAGTAGTTAAGGAAGCTACCGGTGTCCAAAATTATTTATTTCCTTGTGCAGTAGCACAGTTTTAAAAAAGTTGCATATTTCGATTTTTAAACTTGAAACCCATTTAATTTAAAAGCACATAATTACCACACGACACACAGTATACGATTAGGATTAGGATTAGGATCAGGTTATTGGGCGATCAACATCATGGTTATTATGCCCTGACTGTTGGGTTAATTAAATTTTTTCATATATGCCTGTTTCTCTTAAAATGTACATAAGTTTTCCTACATTGGATTCATGGTTTGCCAGGGATGCCGACAGTTGTCTTGGGAGGTTTTTGCATGTAAATAGATTAGTGTAATATGGGCATTTCTCGATGAAATGTTGAACGCTCATTTGAGAGCTACATTTAGGGCATATTGGCGGATGATCTTTAGTGATTAGATGCATGTGGGTAAGATTGGTGTGACCTATTCTAAGTCTGATTAGTACGACTTCTTATCTTCTGTTCACCCGGTTCGATGTGGACCACTCCTTAGTGGTTTTCTTAATTCTTCGCAGTTTATTATCGGTCGATTCGGACTTCCAGAGAAGTATATGTACTCGCTTCGGCGGTACATATACTAAAATTGGAACACAGTGTACGATATGCTTTATCTTATTATATATAAAAGAATTCCGCTCTCACAAGGTAGATAAGCTGTCATTAATTCGGAGGTAATGACTTTCATTTAGTCTTACCTTTTCATTTGGTCTATGGTGCTCAGCTGATCTACTAATTAAATTTAAACTTGGAATAAAGTTTTTATGTGTGCGCAAGAATTTAGATACATTTCAAGACAACCTGGGTTAGAGGAACAGGAAGAGTGGTTATGACAAAACATGATGATCATGGAGAAAAGTTATTAAGACCATATATATGATGGCAGACAACTTCTGAAACAAGCTAAAGACAACAAACTTTAAGTAGGACTACCTTCCAGTACGACAACCTTTAAGTATACTTCGAAATCCCTTTTGTTACTGTTTCCACTCTGTCGAACACTTCAACATCATAGAAATTGTGTTGAAGTTCTGTGTAAACCCAACAGCATTTTTTGTAACCTTTCTTCAAAAACATTACCTCATGAGTAGCAGAAATGTAATGCTACTTAATTAATATGTAATTTATTTATAATAAATAATTGTAATATTAACCTTCCTCTGACAAAATGACCAATAATTAATTAATATTCATGCTAATACAATCTCCTGGGAATAAAAAATGATGAACTTTGTACTCTTTCTTATATTTCTAGGTACGTTTAGACATTAAAAATAGAAGCTTTAATGTTAATTGATTAATAATAAAAAAAGTTTTATAAGATCAATTATACAAACCTATATTATGGTTTATATCTAAATTAACTCCATGCACTTGAACCACAGAAAACTTTTTTCCTCACTAAAGAGAGTGGAAAACACGTTTTTAGAGGTTTGACGAAGAGCCATACTTTTTGAACGTACATTTTACACGGCCATCCATGTACATTGCACGCATCTGCTGCCCAAACACCCATTCTCTTCAACCCTCGCCAACCCGCCCTTACGCTCAATGCATCCCATAAAACCTAATGCTTTAGAAACAAAGAGTTACAAGCACCAAATTCGCAACTCCACTTTACATTTAAATATTTTATTGTTGTCGTTTAACGAAGAAGGTAAATTTATCGGCCATTAATAAAAAATTAATTTTTTTTTCAATAAATCAGTTCGAAATTTATCTATATGTGTTAGTTAAAAATAAAAATGGACTTTTTAAAAATATAAATATGATAATATATGCAGCTGCATAACTAAATATTTTGTATTATCTTAGTGATATTGAATAAAAAATGGAACTTAATGAGTATATTAGTTAAGCATTAACTGGTATTTATCTGTGAATGAAGTTTTGTAGTGAACTAATTATTTTGTGTCTTTTACATGCGTGTTGAGATTAAACTCTTAAAGAATAGGATTATAAAAGTGTTTTGTATATTGAAGTTTTACGTATTGTATAAATTAATTTAGTTCTATCTACTATTAAATGGTTTAGTTTAAAATAGTGGCTTAAAGGACATATATATATATATATCGCATTTTCAAAATCTAGAAGCTTTTCTGCAGTAAAAAGCAAAGAGTATCATTTAATCAGATGGTTGTAAACTACAATTGTAATGACAAAGAAAGGTAGTGTCTGGGTAATAGCGATTTTATTTTTTTACAAATTCTAAACAATGTCAAAGCACTGCTTAAATCAGTTTTACATAAGATCTGCACATTTTCAACTTTTATTTGTGAGCCACGTATCATATGGCTTATAATCTTTTTTTTTTTTTGGAAGATAGGCATTGAAAATCATAGTTGTAGTAAACAGTTTGAATGGTTTTGGATAGGAAGATAATAGCGTATTTAAAATATTTTTTAAAATAATTTAGAAAGAAAAAGGAGCTACCCGTAGATGAAGAACTGTGTTATGATTATGGCTTTCAATATTATAATTATGTATGAATGCGCTTTTTAGAATGGAATATATATTGTGCAAAAAATCGAATTAAACATTAACTCATATTTTCCTCAAGATTTGATTTTAGGCGAATGGTTTGAAAGAAAGTGCTATTAAAACATTGCTATTGAAGCAGCTGAGTGTATGAAGTAGAGGTGTGAAGATTTTTCGCTACTGCATAAAGCTCCTGGTTGCTACCTAGAAGCTAGCATCACAAAGTAAGTGGTCAAAAATTGTGTTTTAAGCAGTAAGATATATATTACCGACTAAGTAGGTCTTTTCATATACCAAAGTCAATTGGACCTAGTGCAAGTGTTGAAGAACGAGTATTCGTCGAAGCATTTGTCTAAATAATAATAAAAAAATATTTAAGTGAATTTATTGTTTCCATGCAATTTATATCTTTAAAAAAAAACTAGGTTTTCTTATCATAATCGAAATTGTTCTGGATCTGCTATACGTAGATTGCTCTCTTGAAACATTACACTCATTGGGTCAAACACGCTTAGAATCTTTGGGATCACTAAAATTTGAGCACACTCTGTTTATATTCCACTGTAGATATGATAAGGGCGATATAATTCACTAATAAGCTTTGAAGGAGAACGACTACCCAAATTCAGGAATTTATTCTTCCGGCTGTTCAAGCTATTAGTCCAACCCTCTTCGGTTTGCTTCTGACTGGTAGCCATATCAGATGGTAAGGCAGAAGATGGACGGTGTGGGCCATTAGCTTGCACTCGGAGGCTGGAGGGAGATTTTAGGCTCTTGAGAGGGACGGGAAATGAGGGGTTGGGGGTGTACCGAGCATAGCTGGTACGAGGGGGTAGTGGGAGTTGAGGACGTGTAGCGCCAGATCTTCGGAAGGGAGTGGTAGAGGTAAAACAGCTGGAAGAAAGAGGTTAGGAAATAGGGGTAGATGGTATCCCATTACAGGTCGGAATTGAAGCTCGAATTCACTCAACAATACGTACGTCTGTTTGAATAAAGATTGCTTAATGCAAGACACCGCTTGCACGTTGTACATACAGATTCTGCAGATAATTTGTGCAGATGATTGTATGAAAGAGAGGGTTGCTCTTTGCTTAAATAAGTTTGGTGCTTGGTTACAAGTTACTTGTTTTATTGGAGGATTTTCCTCTTCTTCTAATTATTATTATTATTTATTTATTTAAGTTTGGGAGCCACTTACTATAACAAACTTGCTGGAGTACTTTAGTAAAAAGATTGCCTATTTTCTGGCTCTTGACAACTATGGGATTATATTTCTTTTGAAACCTTGTACTATCTTATGGCCGGGAACGTAGGCAGAGCCTCCTATGTGTGCACTCGCCAGTTTTAAAATGATTCCTTGTAAGTTTCGTCTAACTGTTATAAACATTAAATGTAAGCCGTTTCTCTTTTCTCTATTATGGAAAGAGTTATCATTGCTTCCTTTCACTGATAGCTAGTAAATCTAGAAAATTTCAGAAACTGAAAAGATGTTCATTGTCTTCTGACAAGGCAGATCAAAGATTTGGAGAAAATAAACACACCTTTAAGAAAGCAGTCACTGTTCATACTTCTTATGTATTTTATGTGTGCAGCAGTTAAATATTATCAATATTCTCATTTCGATTTATTTAATAACAAAAACCCAAAATTTTAAAAATTACTTAAAAAACAACTAAAATAAAATTATTTATTATTCAAGAATAGGGATAATTATTCCCCTGATAATCAATAAAATAAATAACATGGTATTATTAAAGTCAAAAAAGCCACAAACATCATATTTCTTTCTCTTATAATATTATTTTTCGTATCCTAAAAGAAAAATGACCACAAGGCCAATTCATAGCATTTTAATATTTCACGATTGGACCTTTTACTTTACCATATTGACATTTCCAGAAACCTCAGGCCACCTAATCCTTCAAAGACAAGCCGCCTTTCCCTTTGTAAAACACCGACTCTCACCAGAGTTTTCCTCTCGGCAACCATCCCTCCTCCCACCATCCCCATTCAATTCCTTTTCTAAATACTTTTCATAAAATACTTCAAAGTCATGATGTAGTTACCCTATATATATGTGTGTCTGTATGTGTGTGTTTGTGTGTGTGTGTGTGTGTGTGTGTGTGTGTGTGTGTGTGTGTGTGTGTGTGTGTGTGTGTGTGTGTGTTAGCCTATAAGAAAAAGGAAAGATACATTGTAAACAATATGAAAAGTGAACATACCATTGGGGGTTATGGGGCGAGAGATTCTCCTACTATAGGGTAGGATATATATATATATAGGAATGAATAAAACAATAAGAGTGTGTCTAATTAACAACATAAATATATGAGTCTCTCTTCACTTCTTAGTGACGAAGAGTGAAAAATCCGCAAAAATTTTACTATTTGTTTTTTCTTTCTTTTTGGGTGTTCACTGCACTCTTTTTCTCACATATTCCTATTTCCAATTTCAACTGGAAAACCTTTTTGTATCATTTAACCTTTTTGATACACTATGTTTCCAGAAGTTCCAAGGGCGTTAAAAAATAAGTATTCAGACACAGATTATGAGAGATGAACTCGAAATCTTGAGGGTTGAACACTTTCATCTGAGGGATGAGTTAGAACGATTACCGCAAACTTTCTACAACTCCCAGTTCTTCTGGAGTGCTTCCATTTCGCCGGCCGCCCTCAGTCACGAGAGATAATTAATTTATAAATTCAGTCTGGAAACTGGTGAGCTTGCACCAGCCTAGAGCGCAAGTCCTAACGTAAAACTGCTTCTGCGACCTTTAAACTTTCAGAGAGGCTGAAGAATCCCTATCTTCAAGAAAGGATTTAAGCATTTAATGAAATTTCATTTTATTGTGAAGTTTAGAATTTTTGAAATCATTAAGTTTGGACGAGGATAAAATTTTTCCATGAATAAAATAATCTCTGATTTGTAATTAATTTAATGCAAAGTATGTTTATTTAATTAGGTAAATAAATCATGATCCAATTGAAGTTTTATATTAGGTGTAATTAATGGAAAATGAATGTCACTACTAAAATTTAAAAAAATAAATAAATACATCGTGGGTAAAAGAGTACTTGTTTTAATATGGCTTTTTAAAATACTATCAATGTAAAAATTTATTAATAATTATATAATAGATAGAGGTTGTGCCAATGACCTCAGCAGTCGACGCAAAAAAAAATTATAGAAAGCACGACTCAAATGTGAAATAAAATATATGTTTTGCTTCTTGAAAAAAGTCTGTCATACAAGAATAGCGTAAATAGGAAGATCTAACATGTTTCAATAAAGAACTACATGTATATGATAAATAACTGATTTGAGCTTAAATGATGAAGATGGAAATAAGATAAAATCAATATGGCCAGGTAAATCATGATAGTTTGAGCCGAAAGTGCTTTAACGAGGTTATTAGGTATTGGTTAGTATTAAATAAGATTTAACAGATACTTAACATATATGCCATTGAGTGCGATTCAATATAGTCCATTGAAATTTTGATTTTTATAAGACCCATTTTTCTTTACATATCCGTTTACAAACATGAAGATTCATTCGACTTTATTGACTCGAAATACATGTGAATACAAATTTTAAAAATAGCTAGTCAATAAATGTGCAGGCCACATATAGGTTTATTGTATTAATATATGATTATTTTGTTAATATTTACTACTATTGTAAGCATTGTACTATTGTAATATTTAACACCAGCATTTCACCATAACTGTCCAGCCTCCCTTTCTTACATACATAAACAGTGATCTCCTCCATCTCTCATACATAGGAAATTTGGTAATTCGCTATAATATATTTGTATTATACTTATATATATATTTTATTTTTTTTATTATAGGAGGCGCCTCATTTATTATTTATAATTTTTATTTCCTTTGTACACAGAATAATATTATTAATTGAATTAATTTAATGAGTATTTGTTTATGTTTTATTTTTCATGGTAAAAATATAATTTCTTTTTTTTTTCTTTTAATTGTTTAAACTTTTTAATTTTCAATCTTGCTCCAACCAGCGGCCTCATGGCTTGGGTCCGATAGTCAGTTTTTCAATTTATGAAAACCCTATCGGTCTAAACAATAAACCATAAGAAATATGGAAACTTTCAACATTTAAGGACGAAGAAATTTATGAGAGGTGAGCAATATTTTATATATTATAA
>KZ807062.1:718514-733887 GCA_000696205.2 Oncopeltus fasciatus
ATATATATAATTCAAATTATATTTTTAAAGTTGACATGGTAGTTTTGTAGTTAACTCCTCTTCTACTATCGCCCATAGAGAAATTTCACTGGTATCTTGGATTAAGATTTTCTAAAGCAGTGTCTCCTGCTGGAAAATGTCTTCCCTCTAGGGAGGCTGTCACTCGGTGTACCAGAAATCCCCCTTCGGAGGACTGGGGGGGGGGTTGCGCCGACATTTCCCAAGTCTTCATACCTCGTTGCCCCCCCCCCCCTTAGACTGTCTGCGTAGAATGCTTGTCGATGGATATCCCCGTCAAATATCCCCTCGAGGCCTTCCTCCCCCTTGCACTGTAATACCCCTATCAATCGCCTCAAGACTTACAGACTTGACAATCTCACCCCGTCATTTCATGCCATGCCTATAACAGTCGTGAACAATATTTATCTAATATTATATATTTCCACTATATCTGCTTTAAGCCAATCAATTTTATTTATTATTATTTTTTTATTCTTTAACTTGTAGAGTATAACTACTAATTTAATAAAATATTTTGGAAAAATAATTGGATTCAATGAGAAAATAAATTTTCCTTTGCCCCCCACTAGATTTTTTTTGAATCATGATGATGATTGTGGTAATGTTATTCTACATTTCATTATTAATTTGAATCGTACAGGAAGCTAGAAAAAAAAAAGTAGCTACCTCAGCCGGGAATCGAATCCAGATCCCCCACTATCCGAGCAGGTGCGTTAACCTTAACGCCATCTAAGCTGAGAATAATTTCTAGTATCCCGCACTTCACTTCACTCCGAGTCTGAAACCGCCAAGTATGGCGAATAAATCGAATATATATGGCGAATATATGCAAGACGATATATTCTAATTCTAGTTCATTACTTGTTTCTATATCACTAGTTATTCTCAGCTCCCTCGGTGATGAGGATGGTTAGCGAACCTACCCAGATAAAGGGGTGGACCCGGGTTCGATCCCCGAGTGAGTTAGATTGTTTTTTTCTACCCCCCTGTACGATTCAAATTAATAAATTTATTTGTTTCATAACATTCAGTGAAACGGCTTTAGCCTAACATAATATGTTTACAATTTAAAATTACCTCATTGATATGCTTTTCCATTCCCAATACCAATTAATTAATTTATAATTTACTTTGTATTTGTGTTTGTTTATTACAGAATAGAACCAATTAACACATAAAATAATAAATTAGATGAGACAACAACAAAATAAAACTTTATTAAGTCAATGAGGACATTTTATTCGACAGGAGGGTTTTGGATTATTTTGGACGTTTAAAAAAATTACTGAAGTTTGAGTTTTTAAACGTAAAAACAGTATAACTTTCATGAAATTCAGAGTAAGGGCTTAAATGACCAATAAATTATTTTCCGCCTAATCCCAGGACATTGCCAGCTTTTTTTCTTCTTATTATTACTTATTATCTTTTTTTTTTTCTTTTTTCATTGTGTTTTGTGTTGTAAGGAAAACTTAATCAATAACTCTTAATTATGTACTTCTTAAATGAAACATGGGAAACCTGCTTAGTTTACTTGGCTTATGCATACGGACTTTCTAACCCTGTAAATGAGGGCGAAAAATTGACCTCATAAAGATAAGTACGTTGCCTTCAGAAGTAAGAGTCAATGAAATAATGTTTTCCTCGTTTTATTGAAAGGAAAGCATAAGGATATAAGGAAATTTCATCCCCATAATCTTCATGTATTTCTTACTATAACCCTTCAGGACATATTGATGATGTTTGCCATCTAGATCTAGACTCTAAAAGCCTTCCTTTTTCCATTGATGTTTAGAGTTACACTACATGCTCTACATCAGCAAAGACATCTAGATAACAAACATCATCAATATGTCGTGAAGGTTTATAGTAAGAAATGCATCAAGACTACGAAAATGAAATTTCTTTAAATCCATGAAATAATATTCTCCTTTAAATCCTCTCTCTCATTAAAAAGGGAGAAATAAATAAAAATATAATTACTGCACTCTGATATAGAAAACAAAATTTGGTTTCTTCATACAAATTTAAAATGAAGGAGTAATAGGAAAGACCTCTGAACTAAAAATGCTGTAAATTTTAAAGATAGGAATTAAGTAAAGTTTCTGATGTGCCCACTTATACCCCATTTTCAGCTACCAATTAAAAAATATATATAAATAAAAAAAACTATTTTATTTGCATAATTTTTCACATTCGAGGATTCATTATACTGAAAAAAGAATTTTTCTTGTAGTGCCCTTGTAATTGTAAAAATTGGTTCCGCACTCGGCTTTTCATAATTATCTTATAAACGAATCTTTCAATCGACTTTTGCAACAATTTATTTATTTCAACGCGAAGATAAAATTTAAAAAAAGCCATGGGATCCGTTAGGGTCTCGAAATCCTGCCGCTGCGGGTTCAAATCCCGCCCAGGACAAGCCTTGCTTATAATATGATGGCAACCTATTGATTGCCCCTCCCTCCATTTTCCTAAGGGGTTAAAAGGGTGGCTAACACTTATTTAAAAAAATGTCTTCTGGTAGTCAATCATATGCCGAAACACTTCATTACAACACTCATAGCACCAAAATGCAATCGTGTTGATAAGTGAAATTTTACTTGAGCATTGCATTAAATTGCATTCCTTAACTGCAATTTAATCCTTCTTCAGAGTGTCAGGGTGGTCTTGGAGAACAATTTAAATAAGTTCCATCTTTGAAAGTAAATAAGTATTTTCTGTGCCGATGTCTTTATAATAAGTTTATCATCAAGGAGCTTCGTTATCTAAGATTTTTTATCTTTTCTGCAAGATGGATATAAATAAAAGTAAATAGGAAAATATAATTTACAAGCCGGAGTGAACATTCATTAAGCTCCTTTCGTAAAATGTTATAGAACATAAACTTTAAAAAATCATAAATTTCAGGTACTATTTCCTAAAAAAAATTTAATAGCTAATTTGGTTTCTATGTTTAAAAAATTTAAAAGGTTATTTTCACTATTAATGAATATAAAACTAGCATACCTTCTATTATCCGTCTTCATTGGTTTCTGCAGATGCAGAAGATGGTTTGCAGAAACCAATGAAGACGGATAATAGAAGGTATGATAGTTTTAAAAAATTTATTTTGCATTTCAATAATAACGAGAATATTTAAATTATTATTATATTTCTTCCTTTAAACTCTCTCTCCCTTCTCTACCAATTTTAGCTATTAGCGAACTCAACCTACTGTTTCTTAATTACTTTTATCATTTTAAAAATTATTTATTTTGAATTATTACTTTGAATGGATCCTATTTTTAGATTCTCTAATTCGGGATCGATTATCTGTTAAAATTTTTCAAAAGTAGCCTCATGTTACCAACGTGAATGGCTTCTGAAAGTGAAATCCGCTTTTAAAAAAAAAACAGCTGCTGCAGTGTATTCGCGACTGAGCGTAAGGTAACCAATTCGGCTTATTGTCAAGTGATGTCAGTATACTATAAAATTAATGAGTTCAAAATTAATGATTTATCTCTTCAAACGCTCATTGAAGAGATACAGATAAATAAAATGGCTAAAAACTTGCTTTTGTGCAGCAGTGGGCTCTGAAATGCAAAAAAAAATCTTTAAAACTGTTGAAAAATAACCCTCACCTAATAAGCTGAGCCAAATAAATAAGATCAAATGTGCTTTTTCAGAAACAGATTCTAATGACATTATTTAAGAGCGTACTCGTATTTTTGTCCATTTCATAAGGACCTTACAAATCAAAGAGTCTCTGAGCAACCACAGAAAAAAAATTATTTTTTCTAAGAAATTATTATACATAAGGCGTTCTAAATAAATTTTTTTTAAAGAATAAATTTTTTTAAATTTCAACATCTCTTTGCATTAATTTCAACATTTAGCAAGATTTGTGATACCTTTCATTCGAGCATAAAGATGAAATGCCCCCGATATCCGCACATAAATATCTTCAGGGAAGCCTACAAAAGGAGCAATCTATTTGGAGCCGAGCCTAGGAAGCGGGGAGAGAACACTAAATGGAAATAGATGAGAGCAGGGCCAGCGACAATGGGATGCCGGGAGATAGATCAATTACCTCAAAGTTGAGGCGGAGAGAGAGCGAGAGGGAGCGAGCACCAAGGTCCGGAGGGATGAGCAGAGTACGACCATTATAGCGATGGAAGAGCCGTGAAAAGAGCCATCAAAGGCGGACTCCCACAAAGAACTCCTGACAGATGGCCTCATTGATAAACATCAAATCAGTCTGTATCGGGTACGCGGCCCACGATAAATCAGCCAAACTGTTCCTTTCGGCAGGGGCGGGGGGTGGAACCTTCCCCCATCTTTCCCCATTCTGTTTGAGCGCCGTTCTTCAAGCGGTCATCATAACGCTACTGCTTTCAGTAACTCCTTTTTCCCCTCAAGTCCGCTCCTCTCATTATAATATTTATGGATTTCACATGATATCTAGGTAATATCTAACCTCAACAGTTTGATGAGATCAGAGATACATAGGGAAATCTCTGATATCCTGTTAGAGGTTTAATCATTGTAATCTTCGGAAGGGTTGCAATAATGAAATCCAAATAAAACTTTTTTTTTTTTTAACTTTTATTTATTTATTACATTCTGTTAAATTATAACATTTTGTAATTTGATCACCACAATGAATTTGAGAAAACAAAATGACATACAATATCAATCACATGAGGAGAGAAGGTGACCAATGACCACTCTCAATTTTTTTACAGATTATGTCCCTAGGAGGTCACGGGGCCATCTTCTTTTTAGTCGTCGGGGTGGATCATAGGGGTTGCAGTCCGATGACAGGGACTGGGCATATGGATTAGGGTGAAAATGGAGTTTACAGTGGAGGAGCGTGAAGCGAGTGGAGATGAAGTCTTGGACGAATGGGATATTATAATCTTGATGTAGGGCGGAGTTCGAGACGTAGTATGGAGCATTTGCAATAACTCTTAGGATTTTGGATTGGAAAGAGAGAATACGTTGGATGTTGGAAGGCTTAGCGGCACCCCAGAGTTCTGCACCGTATGTCCAGATCGGTCGTATTAGTGCTTTATATAGAGTAAGTTTATTCTCTGTTGTGAGCTGTGAACGCCTGTTTATTGGTCTGTATAAGAGTCCGTAGCGCCTGTTGAGTTCTTGTCGTTTGATTTTTATATATTGGCTCCAATTAAGTCGTGAGTCAAGGTCAAATAAAACTAAAAGGCGAAGCTTACAATTGTAAATAAATAAAGGCTAAAACTGCCTCCTACACCAGCTAGCTTTGTATTTTGAATTTTTGATCGAAGTAGATCCCTTGTATTTACCTGTTTCTAGGAACAATTTTAATTTAACAATTAATTAATTTAATTTGAATTTAATTAATTTAATTTAATTTAACTGCAACAAACAGAGGTGGGGTATAATTTAACTCAATCAAAACAATTTGTATAGCATTCATAAAAATATTGAACACTCAAATATTATCCAAAGCAGTACACTAGTGACCATAAACTGTCAGGATTTGATGAAAACTCACAATCTATTTATTTTATTATTACTTTATTAGTACAGTGTAAAAGACCAGATAAGCGATGTTCCTAATTTTCCTTTCAGGGGACAAGCTATTTACTCAAAATTAAAATTAACCCCAAAAAATGTTGAATTGTTCTATATTTAAAAAATTTTAATATAGAATTTCTTCATTATTTCATCTAATTGCAATAATGATAAAATATACATTTTTTTTTTTTTTACTTTCATAAAACCTCCTCCATTTAATAGTATTATTAAGTCCAGAATTTATGTTTTAACCTCTTAATAATGTACTTTTTAAAGACAATTAATATATTAATTATTCAAATAATTTTATCCTTTGTATATAGTTTATTAATTTATATTTTGCAAAATGAATTTATTCTTTCATTTCATAGCAACACACTCTTCACTCCTTTACAAACACTTACATTTATTTATTTGAACTATTAACCTGATTCACCTTTAAGAAAATAGGNCTGGTGTATAAAACATGGTAAATATATACCATCTGGATTTTTAAAAATCTCTCTTTACAACTCTCATTCTCTTTTCAGCCCTGAAGAAGCCATCACATGATGTGCGAAAGCTCGGCAAATAACAACAATTTGACTCGGTCCAACCCGGAAGATGAAATGGTAAATACAAATTTTATTTTATTTAAATTAGGTCATATTCAAGCTATGAGTCATGCATGATCCTAATTGATAATAGCTCTACAGGGTCTTTTCTAAATGGTAAGGGATTCTGGAAATATAATGTGGTGGTTTATTTCAATACATATGGAAGGGCAGCCCGAGTGATAACGCCAAATTGTAGGCTAACCCGCCTTCTCTCTATGGTATATAAAGTTTACATCAGTATACTCAAGATACACAGAACCATATCTTCGTCTTCAGAACGATTTTGAAAAAGGATTGGGGAACGGACAAGGTCATGGATTGTTCCATTTGATATCTGAAGGCGGCGTTTGATTCTATCCGATGGCAAGAAATATGGAACGCATTGGCAGTGAATGGTTCCCCATGAGATTCACTTAAAACCAGACAAGCCTCAAAATCTACTGAAAATGGTTAGAAATGTTCAAAATGGACAAGGGATTCAGGCAGGGAGATAACAACACGGTGATATGACCTGGAGCTTGTGTCAAGACCTGGGCAAGGGCCGCAGAAGAAGATCCCCTTTTGAAGAGGATGATCATCATCAGAGATGTAGTTCAAGCTAGAGCTAGTACAAGGTTATATTTCTTGCTTCAAGGCAGAAATACATTTGCCAAGAGACTTCTACGACAGATTCTCCTGGAAGAGGACGAAAAACAAATACCGGTATGCTCCAGTTGCCTACCTACAGAACAGATATATTTAGGAAACTATATCATGTTTCAGCATCCAGAGAGGCCTGTTTATCACGACCGACAAGCACATTATAATCTATTGTTTTAATGTTCATATATTTGAGATTTATTGAGAGAATAAAGAGGATGTTTTACAATATACATGATACTGAATTGAAAATACAGATCTTGTGTGTGTGGAGCTTACTATTTAAAAAATAAAAAACATTTTTATTTTATTTTTTTTAAATACAGCCAATGAGATATTTTGGATGATGGGATCTATGACACACACAGATATTATATATATATATATATATATATATATATATATATATATAGACACACACACACAGACACACGTGGAGGTGTACGTAGTACGCGTGTATGTATGACCAAGTGTATGTATGAGCAAGAGTGAGAGTAGGTGTACCATATGAGAGAGAATCTGTGTACGGCCGAGCGCTCGCAATTCAAATTACTCTTTTTATTGAGGTCCTTTATTTAAGTTTACTCTCCAAAAGAAAGAATGAGGTCGTTATTGGTTGAATTCTGACCATAGAGGGGAATGAATTCGGAAAGAAATAAGGTAGAAACCATTTTATTTTCATTTATTATTAATGTCAGTGAAATATTCAACATGAAATGAGGTAATCAATGAGGTAACCTTAGGATTTTTTAATGAAAATTTATCTATTAATCTCTAATTGGGAGAGAATAATTTATCATATTACTTATTTTAATAACATTTTAGCATGTAATTTTACATAATTATCATTGAAAGGAACACCTGTTTAAAAGAAAAAATAAATTGGTAGTAGAATACACATAGAGAAGGAAATTAGTTCAGATTAGGCTTCAAAGTCTTTAGCTAATGCAACAGATACTTTGGAAATTAAACTCCTGGGTTACACTAAATTATAAATTTTTTAAGTACTAATATCGCAAAAATACTTAAGAATAGAATATCCCTTAATTTTTCACCCATTATTAGTTCTATTTAGATTGTTGTATTGAGTCAGACTTTATTCATACGTCCGCCACTCTTTCTTGTAAATTCATCACTCTTTTCTTCTTTAAAATTTTCTGTAATTCGTATATTCATAAAACTCTATTAAAAAAATACATCTTCAAACAAATGTGTAGATTATGATTATGACTAGCTTAAATGTACTTTGGTTTAATGAATAGTACATTTATTCTAGACATTCACATTGTTTTTGTTAGCTCAATTTGACAATGTGGACGGAAATTAGTTTGAAAATATAAACAAGGTACATAGGCAATATGAAGTAGAACAAATACAAAAGAAATATAATTTTACCTTTTGAGAATACTAATTGAATCTCTGTCCTAGTAAGAACCGGATTATGGTTGGAGAGTGTTGATTGTTCATTGTTGAGTAAATTTTGAGTTCCTTATAATGGTGTGTAAAATATGCTGGTTCCCCTCACTCCTATCATCCTCAATGGTTTTATGGTCCATGATTTTACAAAAAATAAATATTTAAAATGCATTGTGTGCTTCTAACTACACATTTCAATGTAAAAATATTTTTGCATATTGGGTTTTAGGTCAAAGGGAGTAACTGCTTGAATATTTATTTTGATTAATAATTCAAATGTATAATTTTTTTCTTTCGGTTAAAAAAAAAACAATAAAAAGGAAAAGTAAGAGAAAAATATTTTTATAACAGTTTGTAAGTTTCAAAACTTGACACACTCATTGTATCATAATATATTCATGAACTTAATATCCTCTGGTCAAAAAATTATTTAAATACTTTCGTGTTAGGATTAGGATTTCTCCTTAATACATTTCTCAAAGTAATTCATGACCATAGGGTCATGCACTAAATTCACCATACACACACATTTGTTAACGATTAAAATTACATCTATTCATTCAACCTACATGTTTATTTGTAGAGGGTTTTGGTCGCATATTATTAAAGAATATTAAAGAAATATAAGAAATAAGAAAGTAGCTACAGTAGGAAACATAAAATAACGTTTTAAATGTATAAATGTTGAATATTTTAAATAATCTATGACAAAAAAATAACGATTTAAGAACCCCCCAGGTCGATAGGTGTAGCTATTTATAAATTATTAATATAATAGCTCTTAAACAGTTTATAATTACAAAATTAATACAACATGAGTTCTTATTGGTAATTAGGTGCCTCGCAGGGACATATTCAACCTAAAATCAAAATTATACAGCTCATTAGTTTTCGGCTTACAATTTTTATAATTCTACATAAGTAGATATATTGTCGAAACAGAGAAAATTTAAATCCATTTTTGTTAAGGACCGAATTGTTCAATTTTCATATTCTTGGTACGTGAAGCACTACACTTCCAGTTGGAGGATGTTGTGATTTTGATTTTTTTTTTTTTAATATAAAAAAAAGTAACTTAAAATTAAAAATCAAACTTAAGTTATTGTTAAGGGCTAAGGGATAATAATAATTAAAAAAAAAGAGATAAATCTAAGTTAATTTATTATAACAAATAATTATCCCTAGAAATTACAACTAACCTTCAAAACTACTGTTCTTAATAACTGATTAATGAATAAATAGAAAATTTAAGTACAAATAAATTAAATATGCTTATACACAAAGATGCCTCATAAGAAATTGTTAATTACTGTCATTATCACAAATACCGTCACTGCTGAAGCTTAAGACAGCCCGGCACGCGATCAGACACGCAATTTGCTACTGAGTAACACAAACTTATCACTGACTCGGAGGGCACTGGTTCGGAAGGGGGTTGGGGGGGGGGCAGCTGGCAAGCTGCTATTATAACTTCTTAGAAGGGTCGAGGAGGACTTAGAGCATTCTCATAAGGATTTCTAAGTATTCCTGATTCCCTTCTCAGACAAAGGAAGCATCCGGCACCTACAGTTGAACCCCTTCCGTCCAGGTCTAGTCCTTACGCCACCTACTTCCCTAGTATTTTTAGTACCATTTTCTGAAGATAAGACCTAATCAGTTTGCAAGGTTATCTGAAGTTTGTCGGTCGACATACTTAGATGCTGGGAAAGCTACTCAATTTCCATAAATTTAAGAGGATCGAGCTTATTTCGCGTTGGCCGTAAATTGTGTGGTCGAATGGGCTGATGGAACTGAACAAACACCCTTTAGTCCCTTCTTTATGACTGACCGTCTCCTCTGTAACTTGTAACCTCCATAATCATGTAATTAACTCTCCATTCATATGCAAGGCAGAGTTTGATAAGATATTACTTAGTACTGGTTAGCCGCTCTACTTATCAGGTGATTTTCACTTTAAACAGTAATGCAAATGCTCAGTGATCCTTATGCTTCTGGGTGCTTGTTTTAACTTGCATACTCTAATCAGAGGAGCTGCATATACGTATTTGTACATATGCACGTAACTTATAAGAACTTTCCATGCTATCCTACTTTTGTTGTTTCAATTTTCTGAATATCAGGTATATTTTATGGTAAGTCGAATAATTTGGGAATAATTTCTAAATAAAGTCATCTCATTGACTTCATTAGTCATTATGATTCATAGATATTCATAAATTGTTACTGCTAAACCGGAATTCATTAAAATTTTTAAATCAAGATCAAGTATGCTTGATTTTCTAATTAAATTATGCTACAAATAAACCTTTAATTCTGACTAAAAAGTAATTATTAAATTTAAATAATCATTTTATAGCTAAATACGAAGTTGTCTTAGTTTTTTACGAAAATGTAGATGCGTTTTAACAAAACAAAATTTGCATAAAGAATCAGGTTATGTAGAGTATGTTTTTCAATAAATATTTTAAAACAATTTACCATTGTTCATCCCGTTTATACATAATTTGTTCCGTGGGATCGTTAAATTTATTTTTTGTTTGTCAGTTATGCCCCTACATCATACAACATCATCCAACTAAATTTGGAATAAAATAGTTTGCACATATTAATATTAATTTATCATGTTAGAATATGTCAGAATTCTTCTGAGTACTGATTCGCATTAGATATCAATGGAAATTACTATTGAGGTATGGAAAATGTTATAATGAAGGATTGGATTTGTGATTAAACCCTACTCTAAAAAAGTGTTCTAACTAATTCACAAAAAACATTCTACATTTATAATTTAAATACAGCAGGTCAAATCGCATTAAGTTTAAATAACAATTACCTAAGCTAGTGCGTTCAGTTAAAATTAAAAATCGGTTTTATATATTGGTATTATAATAATCTAATTAGTTATTAAAATAAGTAATTTGAAAAATTTGGTCACTCCAGACTGCTAGCAATTATATTTCAGTTACAATTAGGGCTTGGTTTTATATATAGGTATCATAATAATCTAATCAGTTATTGCAATAAGTTATTTGAAAAAAATAGGTTACTACAGGCTGCTTGAAAATAGCGATTTTCTAAATAACAAAGCCCAAAACGGAATAAACGTCTGAAGAGTACTAGATAGTGTAAAATTTATAAGTCTTATACGTAGAAACTACGCTTAGCAACTTATACCTAGCAATCTATACCTTAAAGCATCTATGAACTTATGTCTAATAACTTATACCTAGAAATACCTAGTAACTGTACCAAGCAACCTATAACTAGCAATCTATCAACCTAGGCACTATAACTAGATATGCCTAGCAACTTTACTTAGAAATCTAGGACTCAATCGGCGATATGGACTTCTGTACAGACTCATGAATAAGAACTCCAATCTTACGACGCTCTACAAAACCTTAATACGACCAATCTGGACATACGGAGTAGGAATCTGGAGTGCCGCCAAGCCTTCCAACATCCAACGAATCCAGTTCTTTCAATCCAAAACCATCCGAACAATCGCAAATGCTCCCTATTACGTATCCAATTCCTCTCTTCATCACGATTTTAATATTCCTTTTTTTCAGGATCTAATTTCTTCCCGCTTCAGCCTTTTCCACAGTAACCTGCCATACCATCCTAGTCCATTAGCACAGACCTTGTCTTCCAACTCCAACCCTTACAACCTACCTCTTCGATTCAATCGAAGATGGCCCCGCGACCTCCTGGGGATATAGTCTGTAAATAATTTGAGAGTGGTGTCACCTGTCACCTTCTCCCCTCATGTGACTTTCATTAATGTATTTTTTTTTTAATAATCATTGTAATAAAATTACAAAATATGTTTATTACTTTTAACAGAATGTAATATGTAAATAAAGGTTATGAAAAAAGAAATCTAGCAACATAGTAACTATACCAGCAATCTAGCAACTTATACCTAGCAACCTAGCAACTATGCCAGCAATCTAGCAACTTATACCTAGCAACCGAGCAACCTGGAAACCTAGAAAACTAGTGTAAGCCGAGGAGGGGGAATTGCAGCTCGTAGCACCTACCCTATCTGGCAGAACTTCTTCTAGAGTGAAATGTCAGCGGGAGTGCTCCCTCCATGTGGGTTCGGAATAGGCCTGATACAGTCCGCTGGAACCTCACCCCACTCGACACACCCGTGCATTTATGAGGTCCCCGAGTCCAAGTAGCAGATACTAAAGCCCTTTTTCCCGTTCGTTTACCCTCTTTCTTCCCCTCTGCCTTCGATCGCCCCATTGTACCCTCCATCGGATTCCTTCTATTCCCATAAGGCCATTGCTCTTCCCCGCCTCTCTCAAATGCATCTTCGACCTACCTTTTTTCTCTCTTTTGAGGCTGGTAGTTTGTATTTCCTTTCGCCTACCTTTCCAACTTTGTCTCAATCCACAGATTTTTATTGAAATGATTTTAGAAAAAAATTTCAAAAACTTTTTTTTTTCTCTTTATAAAAAGAAATAAATACGATCAGCTCTATATTTGCGCTTTGGTGTCTAGCATTTTGAAATAAATAAACTATATTCGCTACAGTAAACCTTTTTTTCTGAAAACTTTTAAATGAGTTTAAAAAAGGTCAAATTGTAGAAAGATCACATCAAAATAACCATGTATCAAGTTACAAGCACTTTATCTGTATGAGGCTTCGGTGCTCTACGACCGAATTATTTGAAATAAAATACATAATTAAGAAACTCCTAACAGTCTAATAGGAAAATAAGAAAATAAATATTTTTTTATATTGTGGTATATTATCCCATTTAAATTTTAAACGATTAAATACAAGGGGATAGATTAAAAAATCTAACTGTCCCAGCCAGGGCTCGAAACTGGATATCCTGCTATCCGGGCAAGCGCGTTTTCCATTTACGCCACCGGGAGAGCCAGATAAGTTATTAAATTCTAGTGTGTGTGTGTGTCCTAGCTTAATGGAGGAAGGCGAGATACGTCACCTCAGACTGGTTGTAATTGTCAACGTTTTAAATACTTAGGTAACTATCTAATAGCTATTAATTAGATAGTTACCTGAGTTATTTGGCTTTCTTGAGTTAGACTAATGTGACTTATTTAGAATTTTAAAAATTTACATTCATTCATCAATTTTCTACAATGAAGCACTATATTTTGATATCCACAGATATTCCATATAGGGGGCCTCTGTTCCTCATATTTAATGGCAGTGTTTGCTTCGGCATTACTCTCAAAGCCCTCCCTTTCTCTGGGATATACGAGAGCACACAGGGTACCCCGTATAAAGGGTACATCCTACAGTTACTGTTCAACCCAGATTGAAGGGGTTAGTTGTACCAATCTCCTGTGACAAGAACCAGAACACGTGTCTTAATGAGAGTATGTGTGCTGGATCTACTAAATGACCATTATCATGTATCTCTGGCCTGTAATTAACCTCAGTTATATAAAGCAAATATATAATATATAAATATAGTGTCCGTTCACTCTTTAGCGTCGAGAATTTAAAAAAAAAAAAAAAGATAGGTATATGATCACCAAGTTAGCCAAGGAGATACATTTGGTCCTCACAAGTCAGACGCTGCGGATTGCCCAGCGCATATGTGTTTAGAATAGAGTGGCTACCTAAAGATAGTTCCTAATTCTTTAGGCTTAGGTCGTAGAAAACACCCCTACAAGATGATGAATGGCAGATAAAATGAATTCGCAAATGAGCTTTTATATGTTTACGGAGGGAGTAGAGAAGGCCCCGTTTATATTTTCTACATTATTAGACGTAAAAAAAAATTTTTTTTTACGTGAAATTATTTTATATTTATGATCTTAAACGTTGTTACAAAAATATACATAAAATATGTTACTTAATTATGTGACAAGTGCTCTTCTTTCCCGAACGGACTTAAGCAAGCAAGCATTAACCTCAGTGAACTTTCAAATACAGAAGTACAAATGAATACTCTAACAATAAGAATATAAATTTAAATTATTATACAGTGTAAATATCCCTCAGCCGATGGCAACATATCTGAGGAGTGTATTAGTGGGGCTGGTCGCTAGACACCTGGACTATACCCTAATCCGATAATACTGCTCCAAGTGGCCGGGGGACTGTCTCTAACCCGCTACCTCCTGGTCGATTCAACCCTTCAGTGTGTACCTACATACTGATACATCTATTACCAATTTAGACAGACCACAACACTTATGGACAACCTTTTAAAGATTTAAATATACTTCCCGACGAATTCAGATATATCGAATACAATGAGAATTTATGTGTGTGTGTTTGTGTGAGTACAGAGAGAGAGGGAGTATAATTTTCTATGCAAAAAATATAAAAATAAATCTTTTAAGTGCAAAGTTATTTTAAGACCTCATTTCCCGGAAAATGAATAGAGATAGAGAAAAAAGTCAGAGAATAAAAGTTTTAGATAATTTATTGATCTACAAAATTAGTATGAATTTCATTAGTCTAAGATTATTAGAAAACCTTGTTATATTTAATTCAATGAAATTCAAATAAAAAATATCTTATAATCTTAAAAATTGCGTTCAATATATAGTTATAGAGAGTGATAGTAAATCCTCTCACATTATTCACCAACACCTCATTTGTCTTCCATGCNTATATATATTCAGCGGGAGTCTGAAGTAGAGAAAGGTAGAGAAGAGGAGAAATTGCCTTTAAAGAAGAGAGCTGGTCTTGACAGCCCACGAGGTGCAGGTTCTTATCTGCATTTACTAGGGGATCCTACAGCTGGCTGGGTCTCTGATTCACAACAAATTTATTTTAGGGGTATCTACTTTGAAAATATTACGCATGGCTGAACTCTACTGCTATTACATATAGTGCAACAGCTGTAGTCAGCAGTAGTACTAGCTAGTATCTCAGGGTAGCAAAGCTTGCGTCTGCATCCTAGGTCATTTAAACTTTTAAATATCTCTCTTCCTCTTCCCTCTCTCTCTCTCTCTCTCTCTCTCTCTCTCTCTCTCTCTCTCTCTCTCTCTCTTCCTCTCTCTTCCTCTCTCTCTCCCTCTCTCTCTCCCACTCACTCTCTCTCCCTTTCTCTCTCTCTCTCCCTCTCTCTCCCTCTCTCATCCTCTCTCTCCCTCTCCCTCTCCCTCTCCCACTCTCTCTCTCTCTCTCTCTCTCTCTCTCTCTCTCTCTCTCTCTCTCTCTC
>KZ807062.1:733956-753624 GCA_000696205.2 Oncopeltus fasciatus
CTCTCTCTCTCTCTCTCTCTCTCTCTCTCTCTCTCTCTCTCTCTCTCTCTCTCTCTTTCTCTCTTTCTCTCTTTCCCCTTCCCACCCCCTACCCATCAACCTTTTAAAATCTATAACATAACTCTATGCAATTAAAAATGAATGTAATCAGTGTGCTCAACTCCTGATATAATTTTAGCTTGACCTCCCCTAGATGGGAGAAAATCCAGGTCAGCAATATGTACGGGGAAGATTAAGTTTACTCAATGCCAAAGTTTCAAGAGGCAATTTGAGTCCACGCATAGAAGGTATCGTGAGAGATATTAATACATTACAGCTATTCACGTTGCTACTATGACGTGACATTTGAAATTTTTTGAAACAACTTCACTGATCCAGCTTAGGACAAGCTAAATATGAGTTAAAATTATACGACCTAATGACAGGAAACCACAGAAGAAAGTATATTGTTATATCATGAACAAAATCATCAAAATAGCCTTAAATAATCTCCACAATATTTCTCATAAGAACAAGCGAAATAGCTTATTCCTTCAAAATTCGTGAATAAAACCCTACGACTTTAAATGATGAAGCAGTTAGCGAATCCCATACTCATTTTCCGGTGCAAACTTACCTGCCTAATTACTCTCATTAAGATTCCTGATTAAATTCAATCTTTAACATGACATTTATAAACCTAAAATCTGCTAGAGAATCAATTTATTAATAACAAGTGTAAGTTAAATGATCATACAATATTTTAAATAATAATAATAAATTAAACAAATAGCAGCAAATAGTTATCTAAAAAAAAACTCATATTTTTAGCCAGAACTCCTGTGAAAATAAATTAATTAATTAACTTTCAATATGGGGCGCCAGGCTAGCTCAGGGGATCCGTACGGGTCTCGCAATCCTGACGCCGCGGGTTCAAATCCCGCCCAGGTCAATCTTTTATTTATAATATAGAAGCTTGTCCTGAGCCATGGGTGTTTAAAATAGGGTGGCAACCTGTAGATAGCCCCTTCCTCCATGACCCTAAGTGGTTGAACCACTTATTGGGCCTCTGAAGTGAACCGCCTTCCTGATATCCTAGANACAGTAAAAAAAAAAAAAAAAAAAAAAAAAAAAACTTACAATATGTTTGATATAAAAACAGTGTGCATTTAGCAGGTCGAAATCTAATTATAGCCAAATATTAAAATAAGCATACCAGTGAACATACCAGTTAGATCTGAGGGGCAAAGGTCGTGTCTAACAATCCTGGCGCTGTGGGTTCAAATAAACCCTTATTTATTATTGATATATAAAAGCTTGCCCTGAGACATGGATGTTTAGAATGGGGTGGCAACCTACATAGTCCCTCCCTCCATGACCCAATGTGGTTGCTAACAATTTTTAAAAAAATTGGTAGATCTGATCTTTGTAATATTGTTTATAGTCATTAGCTATTATAGTTATGAAAAGCCACCATTAGTAACTAAAATGGAGGGCAGTTTCCGATAATACCAGCTTCTACAAGGCTACATATCTTTCAAAAGAGGTTATTTAACGGTATTAAAACCTGAACCGGTTTTTAGTATGGTTTTCTATATGTCCATTATTCCGTTCTTGGAATTCGCTAAGTATAAAGGTTTTTATTACGTGGAGTGATAAAAGTATTAGTGAAGGAAGCCCTCACCTATTTACATTCTTAAGTATCTACTGTAACAAACGTTTTCGGAAAAATGTAATAGAACATGATCATAGGAAAATTGCATATTATGCTTAATATATTATAAATTAAAAATTTTAATTTCAAATAATAATATTTAATAATTTCGATCTTTCTCTAATGCCCTCCTTTCCCACACTCGGTTTTAACAATAAGACTTTTCAATTGCTTGGAATGAAAAATATAAATATCGAATAAAATGCCGAAAATTTCTTATGCCATGGCTGAAGTAAGAGAGATGGGGGGTAAGAGGGATATGGCGAAGTAGCTATGAATAAGTTCTCAACATCTAAAGAACATAAAGAGATGAATTGCTTTCATTGTAAGTCTACATGTATGAGAATCAGTCATGAACTTCACTCCAGTTAAGGAGAAGGATAAGGATCAAATGTTAATGTATACGCACCCACAGAAGATAAGGATGAAGATATGAAGGACAACTCCCAAGAGCATTCAGAAATTCCCTAAGGCCAAATTCAAAGGAATTTTGTAAATATCAAATTAATAAAATTTCAACGCAAAAGAGTTAGGGGATCCCACTGTTCCCCCAACCAAAGAAGCCCATAGTTTGCATAAGACAAGTAACGATACCAGTATAATATGTAATCGTTACAAATAATCAGGTTGTGTGTAGTGCGATGTTTCCCCCTCAAAGCTTTACGTTGGCCTGCATGGACAAGCCCTGAAAGTAGGTACATGCACCAGACAGACCATGTCCTAATCCACTGCTGCTATTCAACCATTAGTTCTAGTCATTCTCAGCCAAAGGCATAAGAGAATACAGTGGCTACTTCGGGCACCAAGATATCGCGATATGAAATTTCTAAACTCGAAGATCCTGAAGTCCTATCAGTATAACAACTTGAGCTGAAGAATTTGTTCGAAACCCTCAAACTAAAGGATATCACTGTTATTATATATATAATCTCTATTTGGTTGAAACACCCAAATAATGATTAAGTGTGTGTGTTTGTGACTTTACCTTCTCTAGGTCCGCAATTTAAAAAAAAATGAAACCAATTTTGAAATTGGATCTTATTTTTGCAAACTGTTCCACGAGTTCGTTCATGACTGAAATCGTTTAGAGGGTGGAAAGTCTTAGGTAGTGGCCAAAATTTGAAATCATTGTATCTTCACTTTAATTAGCATAATAAGAATTAGTGTAATTTTATAACATTTATTTATATTTTTTTTTGTATAAAACACATATGTATTATTTATATAAATGTTATTTTGAGGATTTGGCAGGTCATCCAATTTTAAAAATTTATTTGAAATTTAAAATCTATTATAGTATTTAGGCTCTTCTTTGTAATTCTTTAATACCATTTATTTTTGGTTAAAATCTAAAGAGTGGTTGGAGGGGTTTAAACGATGAGAAAAATTTATATATTATAACCGTTATATCTTCGTTGTAAATAACGTTAGGAAATATGTTATAAAATATACAGGCGTAAAATAAATTTATTTAAAATTTATGCTATATAACATTTTAAGAAAAACCTATAGTAATGAAGAAATTTACAATTGTAGCTATGTTGGGTAAGCGCTTCCTCCACTCTACCATATACTCTGAGCAGACTTAGAGGGAATAATAGTGAAACAGTCATTGTTTTTTACAGCTTTTAAATTAATTTTTGCACTCATTTTTGAATATAACAAAAGCTAATGAAACTTGAGTAGTATTATTAGATCACGCTGCTCCTGTGTGATTTTTCTAATGCACATTCTCTGAAAGGCGCAGAAACATTTTATTTTTATATTTGAAAATAAATTTACTCAATTAACATACTTCTAACTTGCCTTGGGGAATAAAAAATAAATAAATTTATCTAAAGTATGATGTGGACGAGACGGGCATTTTCGAAGCAGCTCGTTTCGATGGACTTCGGAGTAAGGATTCTTTATCCTTGGAGTACGGCATTATCCATCGACCGAAAGGGCTTACGCACGGAAGCCACTCTCCCAAAGCCTTACCGGAATAATAGTAAATTTTTCAAAATTTTCTCTTACTCAATAAGAGGCTTTGTCCGGGCGGATCTTGCTTTATTCGAATCTCTACAAAAGAAATAGGGGGATTGAAGTATCATTTCCTACTCGCACCAACAATCCAATAGGAATTACTCCTAGGAAATAGAAACATTTTGTAGTTTTCATGAAAAAAGTTTTTTATTTTGTAAAACATACGTAATATTTTTTTCAATCTAAATCAGATGTGTACATGAGAAGCATGATTAAACTTTCATCTTATAATCCAAAAATAAACTGGTTACAAAAATTCACTTTTTTCCATTAATAGAGGCTATTGGGAGGTGGTTTTTGCAATAACAAAAAATATTCATCGATTGTGTTTCCCACATCATGAAACCTTGTTTGAAAGTGACGCCTTTGTATAATTTATTTAATGTCACTTAAAAAAAAAAAAAGAAATATTTAATTATTTGACAAAGTTCCTCCTACGTCTTTTTGCCCCCGAGCTGATGGAGAACAACTTGTTTGTTAGTAGACATACTGATATAATTTAGCAGGGCAAGTACTTGATTCCCTTGGAGTACTCCATATAAGACGAAACTGGTTTTTAGTAACTGTTCGAAAATACTCCTCTGTTATGGATTAAATTTTAGTAGATTCCAGCAGGAAAAATCCATGGTTATAGCATCTTATAGTTTCTAGATATTGAAGCGTCAAAAATTTAGTTCTTCCCAATTTTCATTGAAACGAACAATTATTATATATCCGACTTTGGCAAAAATAATCAAGTCATCGAGTTACCAAATGAATCCCATTCTAGAAATTATCCAGGCATTATTAAAAAAAACCATAGCAATTTTATGATAAAGTCACTTTAGACTTTGTGTGACACAAATCTACCTATTATAATAAAATAATACATATAAAAAATTTTTACTGGAATAATACAATATTATTACAAGATATATTTTAAGTTGGTCGAAACCCCCCCCCCCCCCGATTTATTTAGATTTTAAAAGGAACTCAATCCATAATTACTTACAGTTTAAGGAAAACGGCACAAATATCGTTGTAGTTACCATTAGAGAAAGTTCTATTTACAGTGAAAACCTTATTCTTCTTCAACCCCTTTTAGATTTGAGGGTGGAATCAAATGTATACTATCAAATTTTATGTAAAAATTCAATTCACAGAATCATTAGGTGAAAATAAATTCAAATTTATTTGAATAATGCCTATTTAGTGCCATAAATATACGCATCTTAAGATGAAGACCTCAGTCTGTCAGTCTAAAATGCAAATAAAGACATAATTTACTTGCAAATCGTGAGAAAGTATATAAAAGAACAATCTTAGTTTGGATTAGACTGATATATATATTTGTGGTTGTTGAGGCCAAGGTTTCCAACTCTGAATTGATAGAATTTATCTTATTTAAAAAAAAAATGTGTTTATTTAGAAACGGTTTAAATAGTCAATTATACTTCTTTTGCTTAACTCAATCGTATTTTCTAGCCAGAATTGTATTCCATTTCATAATAATACAAGTAATTAACTATTCATTATGACTGTTATTGTACTTTACTAGTTAATGATGGTATGGCAATCATCCTAAAACAATAGCAGAAATGGCTTGGCAAGATAATACAGTAGCTATCTGCCTGGCACAAACAGTGAGGCACATGCAGTGCAGCCCCAGGTTGTCAAGTATTTTTTCAGCTAATATCCAGGTCGCCCGAGGTTTCTGCTGCAATTCGAGAATACAACTTTCGTACAACGAGTAACAGTTGTCCGAATAACAGTTACTGAATAGCACGCAGGTAAGGAACTCATTAGTGAATACATTAAGACAGTTCAAGTAAAATTTTATCTGAAGTACTGATTCCTTGACTCTGCATTCATGACTCAAAGAACTCTTCCATGGGTCGATAACTGCAAATTCATATCCTGATTCACATTTCAGCTTCAACTACATTCTCGTAGTCTGACTTTATTAAATTTCTTAACCTATGATTTCTCCTTAAAAAAGACAAAATTTCTTAAATATTAAAGCACGTCTATTTGTTTTCTGAAACCATATTTTTTTAAAGCATAAAAAACATTTTATTTAATGAGAAATCTTATTCAGTTACTTATAATTGTCATAAACAGTTGTAATTGTTTGAAAACGTGTTACTTGAACTTGTGGTAAATGAGTGCATCTATTTTTAAGATTCAGTCAGAAATGAGTTCAGAGAAAAATCCTATGCTGGAGAAATTTATCAGTAATAATTCTTCTGGACTCTGAGATGTGACCAAAAAGTTCCTCGGAGATCTCTCCAGACATCACTATCGCCCTGATGAGGGTTTACAAGCTAAGTCGAAACTTCGGCAATAATAAAATAATTAAGCAACAATTTTGAATTTATATATATATATTTTTTTTTCTGATTCTTGCCGAAATTCTGATTAATTTCTCTAGCATAATACTCGACGGCCAATAAACCCCCAACCATGACAAAAAGTCCTACGTGAAAAAAATTAAGAAAAATTTATTCTTTAATTGCCAACGTTACTGGTTGCGATGTAAGCAATCTTGAGAACCTAAAAATGAAATGCAGATTCCAGTGCGTTGTTACAATAAAACTCTAAATGCACTGAGATGCAATTTAAAAAAAACAAATAGTACGAGGAAGTTAGTGAAATGTGATATTATACTATAGTACAATATTATAGCTATTATTAAGCACTACGGGAAACTAAAATATAAATTTTTACTTTAAAAAAGCAAGCATTTATTTCAATTTATTTTGATTTTAAATATTTGAATGTAAATATATATAAATAATTGATAACCGCGGTAGAAAGTGTCTGACAAGCCAGTTCAATAAAGGAATAAATTTGAAGGGTATGTTCAAAAGGGAAGGGGGGGGAAGGTAAAGGTGAAGTGGCAGATATCAAAGGAAGGAAGAGTTAAAGTTGAGGTAGGAGCGAAGGAAGTAGGAAGGAAAATCAGATAAAAGAGAAGACGGCATAGATCAAAGGAGAATGTCAATTTGCTAGGTCTAGAGAGAAACTAATAACATGAAACAGAGTGTCATCATTGAAATCCTTTTTAAATATGGAAAAATTTAGAGTATGACATTCTCTTCTCTGTCATTGATAGTTTTGGGCTTTGAATCAATTTTTTTCATTTCATCAACGTGCATTTGGGAATTTAATTTTAATAACACTGTTTGGTAATTGCTATGCTATCATATAAAATTGTTATAAGGAAATGAAAATGATGAATAATTACTGAGAAATGATGTAGCACACCAATAAATAAAAGGGGCTGGGGTTCGAAATAAAGCAATGAGTGGTCTGTATGATAATATAATATGATAAATGATATTAAACATAAATTAAGTGCATAAAATAAGAAAAGAAAAGAAATGAGACAGATAGAGGTTAGTGAAAGATAAAATAAAAATGAGGAGTCATTATTAAAATTCTAAATTGAGATGTTGATGAGTTGAGGGCACTGCTGACGTATGATGATGAATTGATGTTGAGTTACTTCATTGCATGATAAACTAATGTTGAAAGTCCTTGTGTGTGAGGGACAATGAGTAACTACTCACAGCTTAGTTTAAAATCACTGGCCAGTGGGTGTTAAATGTATTGCGTTCCTCTCCGTCTTCTTGTTCTTCTCTCCATCCCGTCTTGCCCAGAGCAGGCCACTTGTTCTTCTACTCGAACATATTTAAGAAGAAGAAAAACCTGAGCATGAAAAAAAGGTGGCTAGCTGGCTGTAGAGAGAGTAGGGTCTTAATTTCTTGATTATGCAAGAGACCTGCAGTTGTGAGGACTCTCCACAGATGGCAGCACAGAGCTCAGGTGGTCAGCTGAAGAGCATCTGGAGGGAAATTTGAAGTTCTCAGAACAAACACATTGACCAATACATTTTATTTTCAGCCATAATGATGGCATTGTAAGGCAAAACGATTAATTTAACTAACTAACTTGTTGTGAAATTTTTCATACAGAACTTTTTTTTCTCTTCTCCTTTCTGACCGAATCTCATATAGTGATGCATGCATATAACACAACGTCAATTATCGCGTTTTTAAACAAAAATTGTATGCAACTGAACAGTTCGTCACATTAAATAAAATACGAGAAAATTAAATATTATAAAATTTGTTTTGCAGAAAACAAATACAACGTGTTTTAATATTTTAAAAATTTTGTATTGTTTGATTGTTAGAATTGTTAATTGGCTAATTAAGAGATTCCTTAAAGACAGTGGTATGTGAATATAAATTAAGCTGAAATGTGAATCTGGCTATTTGAAAATATCAACCTAAAGATGAACGAATCATGGACGCAGAGTCAAGGTTGAACTTCATCAGATGATTTTGGAAATCCGAAATGAATGATGATGGAAGTATAAGAGTTATCCCGTCTTGCTTGGATTGTCGGCCTTTCCCCTTCAATTTCCTGTCAACCGGGAGAAGAAAGTATGATTTCTGCTCTGCTATGACGAGAGATATAAATCTTCATGGAACGTGGAGCGTCACACACACACTCTCAGAAGTAAGTTATCTGTCAGTGCTGGAGCCGACTCAAACAGGGTTGTACTTTGAAGTTCAGATAAATCGAAGCAGGTTTGAGAGCTAACCACTTCAATAGCATCTTTACGATTTCACATATATTATTTATTAATTTTTTTTTTTTTTTTGCAATAAAAGGCAGATGTACATATCTATAAAACTTGGCTTATTTTTCGTATATATGCCACTTTTTTTTTAGACTTTTCATTAGTACGTACAGATGTGTGTTTATATTTATATTCCTTTATATGTACTTACATAGTATAGAATTATTTTTACAAAGCTTTGCTTAATTTCTTTGAAATATTACGACCTGTATTATATNTTAGAAATTAATTTGTCATTATCGATATATATATATAAACTTTTAATAGCTACTTTAACAAGTTCTGACTCTCAGATTTAAGTAATATTGAATTTGCTTTGGCTGCTACCGCAGAAATTTCAAGAGAAGCTCTTTGATTAATACAACTATTTACTTTGGCTATCGGTATCTCAATGATACAATTAAGTCTTCTGAGAGAAGGGTGCCTGATGAATATCGATTACCTACTGTATAAAATAAACTGAGGTTGTCTGAATCTGGTATAGTGCTAAGACTGAAGTTAAAGGGGTGAGGGGGATCCGAACTGACTCTTCGAGCAAGAGGAAATTCTTTAACTCGAACGACTAAGCTATACGAAGAAGGAGCTATGTAATGAGAGTACGTTGTAACGTACGAGTTGTAAGCTATGTAACCGTTCCCAAATCGTCAGGCAGGAAGAAGGCTTATACAGATACTATAGGCTTGATAATTATTCTTAAAAAACAAGAGAACTACCATTTTCCATCAGTAGGAAAATCATGGTTTCACTCAAGTGTGAACTAATATTTTAATATTTGGGGAGTTAAGAGCTGTGCTCGACCAGACTAAAAAATATAGGAAATATTAAACAATAATTGCGAGGGAATAGAATAAAAAACTTATCTGTCCCAGCCAGGACTCGAACCTGGATCTCCTGCTTTCCGGGCCATACGGGAAATACTGCTACCACTTGCACCAACAGGACGAGCCAGATAACATATTAAACTCCCAACTCACTAGCGAGAGCCACGTTCGAGTCCTGGCTGGGACAGATAGATATTTTATTTTAGTCCTTCGCATTATTTTTTTTTAATTTACGTGGGATAATACACCACAACTAAATTATTATTTATAAATGAAGAAAAAAAAGTAAATAACGAGATTCGATAAATAGCTAGACAATGTCAGCTCCTTCGAGCATAAGACGATGTATTCGTCTTTCTCGTGGGTTAGGCCAGTTTAATATGTTATCTGGCTCGTCCCGGTGGTGCAAGTGGTAGATCCAGGTTCGAGTCCTGGCTGGGACAGATTTAATTTGTTTTCTATTCCCTCGCATTAATTGTTAAAAATTTACTTGGGATAATACACTACGACTAAATTAATATTTATATTTGGTCCATATTTTCTTACTAGAAATATTTTTCAAAATGACTGTGAAAACATTCTGATTACAAATTAAACCCAAACTATGTTTATTTATTTATTTATTTTGTGTACATTACAAACTTACATTTTGACAGATCTTTTGACAGTACCTTTTCATTGATATGAAATATGAATATTCTACGGAGGAGTTAATACTGTAAGATTGTCTATAGCTTAAGGTTTTTTAATGTAGATAGTTTTGCCTAGATAGAGTGTGACAGGACTTTTGTAATCTAGGGTTTGGAATTGGGTTGGGACTAAACATCTTCTTTTTTTTCAGATTTAATAAAATTTTGTAAATGCACTACTTCTGTTTAAATAAAGCTTAAACCTTTGATGGCAGTTTAAGACTCCATTTTGGTACTTAAGAAGTACCAATTCATTATAACCTTATCTCTATTTTTTCATATTGAAATATTGCAGGTGGTTTTCAAGTAAATTGATCCGAACATAATTATGTTTTAATTTAAGTTGTCCCTTGTCCATCCTAATCTCTACCAAAGGAATGTTTAGGGTGAAAATCTTATCAGTCAGCCGCTGATAATATTTAAATCAGAATATTAGAACAGGGAGCTGATATTAATGGTCCTGTCTAAAAATTTACATTAAATGATCAGTTTTCTATAAAATGGTTTATGGAGTCGAATTGTTTTCATTCATAATGTTTTTTTTTTTTTTTTTTTTTTTAGTATTTTTCAAGTTCAGCTTGGAATTAATTTTCGTTTATTTAATCAGAAATGGAACCAATGAAATCATTTTAGAGGTAAAAAATAAAAAATCAATTTACTAAGAATTTTGGTAATAAGTCGATTAAAAATTTATTGATGAATTCTGGTTACAAATCCGCGTTATTTTCTCCTTGAGAGATGAGAATTTCTGAAATCTCCGCAACACTCGGTAGTGATTTCCCAGTGAAAAGCAGGCAGCTGAAGTGGGTGAGGGGGGGCATTGAGCGAGGTGAAGAGAAGATTTGAGGGCCGAGGTCGGAGTACCGAGCGATCATTGATTCTGGAAGTGGGAGAACAAAAGAAAGCTCTTTGATGTAGGGCTGACCTTCGTTACGAATCTCACCATCTCTCCTCCTTTGTGTGCAGGCCGCGAGGAAACGGGCACCGGCTAGAAAATATGCACATAAATAAGTTGAAAGTTTTCTCGAAACAAACATTTTCATGCTTCGGTGAGGTAAAGCGCTTTGATCATTAACCCCGAGATCCTGGGGCTGAGAGGAGTAATTACTTGAAGGCTTTAATTAGCGGCACATAAATGATGTAGCAAAAGCGTACCCAAAGAATTCATCAGGAAATTCAACTAGGGCATTTTTACTCTCGGGCTTTCTAATACTAAATTAATAATGAATTAAATCTTAAATATTTTCTTAAAAGAAAACTGCATTTCAACTTAATCAGTCAAACCTCAAAAACTTCATGACAGACTTCTATTTCTGCAGAAAAGTAGATAAATCAAAGTTTTCTTAGGGGATTATCGAAAGTTAAAAAAAAGCAGAAAAAAAATTTTTGTTTTCTTCTGTCTCTCAGTTATAAATTGAAGAGGCTTTTGAGAAAAAAGTTGAAGTTGAGAAAGTTAAGAAACTGGGATTCTGGGAGCTGAGGACTGGAAGTTCTAAATTATTATAAAAAAGCCAATGGTCTCATGATATTCCCGACAGATTGACAGAAATTATGACAATCATATTATTGAGTATTCTTTCAAATCCAAAGTAAGAATGTACTATGTCAGTACTTGGGTACAGTACAGCACAGACCAGATTTAAAGGATTTTAGATTATTCCACGGGACTGTTTTAAGACCTGTGCCAAAAAGCGAATTTCACCTGATAAAGTACAAAGACTAAGATAAATCATTTTTGCCATTAGTTAGGTAGTAAGTAAGTTTAGAAATTAATTTGTCATTATCGGTTTTATTATATTTGTTATTATTATTATTTCGAATACCTATAGTTCTAGTTTATATGAACTAAAATATGATAAATTATAAGGTAATTATTACACCTAGGGCATTATGGTTTAAGTAGTATTGATTTTTAGGCGGCTTAGACAGATACGTACCTATATTGCATGTATCATTTATTAGTTCTCTTAGATTATATTGGTAAGTCTGAGGTTTGAATTACTTCATTAGCTTAATTTCATATAAATTGGCAAATTTTCAATGTTCAAATATATGTATTCTTCTGACATTTATATTCCTTATCTATCCTTTAAAAAAAGAGTATATTAGAAATGCCTTTTAGGATCTTTAATCTCGATTGATTATAGGGTAGATTATCATTATAAATAAACAAAGATTTTTAAGTGTCTCCTTTAAACTGCCTCTCCACTAAACTTCTTCAAACTACTCTAAATCGATCCATTCAAGACATTCACAATTAATTATAAAATGAAATAATGTACTTATAGATAAAAAAAAATTAAGAAAAAATATAAATACAAAAATTATTATTGTTTATAAAGGCCGAGGTTGATATGAATGAAATAAATGCCTAAATGGAAGATATTATAAGTAAGAGGACAATACGGAGGTGATATTTTTTTTTTTTTTTAACGGCGTGTCAACCTTTGGTCATTAACGCCAGGGAGATATTTTATAGAAGCGGGAAGATATTCTATAGAAGAAGAATTTGTTAAAGGAGTGATTTAAAAGTGGAAAGAGAAGATGTGCAGTTCGCATATGGAGACCGTTTAGTGATATTAAGAAATATAAATTTGAATTTTTTTTTAGTAGTAAAAAGAAATGCTTATATATCGTATGAGATTTGAATCAATTTATGAGATGATGGCAATTCAACGGGATGTTATGGAGATAAAAGAAGTCAAAAAAGTATGTATCTACCATATTATGAATAGATCGAGTCAAGTGTCAAGAGATCTATCACGGAAGGTAGTATTAAAATGAAAATAAGAAGATTGAGGGTATACATGGATTTTTCAGGTACAAATAATAGGACGTAGAATATTAAAATCACCAGGGACTATAATATTCCTGTTGATTGGAATATAATATTGAAGACACATATCAAAACTGGAATCAAAGGGGAAATAAAGAAAATGTTACACGAAAAAACGTAGGATGGGAGAGAAATCAGGCGAAATCTGAACGATAAGATATTCAATGCTGGGGATGTCAGAGGAACAAGAAGAGAATAAGATTCGACAGCTGGAATCTGAGTGCCCATACAGAGTCTCTGCAGCCACTTGTAAGGCATAACAAAGCATGACCCAAAAGAGTGTTGTGAGGAGGAAGTCAGGAATAAGATATGTGTTGCTTGAGCCTAAATTTCGATTGGAATTATTATTGTCCCCAAAGCATGCATTGGATGTGGCAATGTTTGATAATTTATTCAGCACAATTGGCAATGACCAGCTGTAGATGACTAGAGTGAAAATTCAACATTCAATTGGGATCTGTGCAGTACATACAAACATTTACTAATGGTGATCAGACAGCTATCATTATATTTTTTTCCGTAAAATTGATTTACTTACTGGCTCACATCTCTATTTTTAAAAAAATAGACCTTTTAGACTTCATTGTTTGCATGAGTTTCATAGGAACAACTAATTCGATTTACTCCTCTTACTTGTCCTCTCCTATCTACTAAGCTATCTGGGAAAGTACACTTCCAGCTCCTATTCATTTAATCAAAATGGACTGGATAACGCTTAAACATGAGCTTGATTTCAGGCTAGAAGACCCACTGTTCAAAATCTAGGAGTAACTTCAAACTGTTATAGACTACTTTACATGGGATGTCCGAGTAGCTTAGACCTCTTACTTAACCAACTTCCTCAGTATTTAATAATTCTCAAGTAGCCTATTTAAGGGACCTCAGAAAACCAAACAGACAAATAGATTGGCAATGGATACTAAACACAATTTCTGTCACAGATTTTCACAAATACTACTAAGTTTCTAATACAAATAAAATAAACCCACATAATAATGTTCAAAAACCTGAGAAATGATACTAAAAACTCGTATCATATCATCTCATTATCTTCCATATGCTCAAAGTTTCTGGAAAAACTACTCCACTATAGAAATCCAGTTTTGTAAACACTCTACTACACAAGTGACATAGAGTGTTAAACTACATCATTGTTCTAGAAAAAGTGCTAGCTTCAGTGTTTGGCTGTCAGAGAACTCTTGGACCGCAATTTCCACATCCGCCTACTTATCAAATTTGTTCCCTTAAAGAAAACAGGATTGAAAGTAGTAGGAATCCGATGGTGTGAGGTCAGATGTGGTGGATGAAGCGTTATATTGTTGGAATAAAACTCCTTTTTGATTGATAAAGGCAGTATGACCTAAAGACAACTTCGCGCACAGCCTTTAAAGTTGTTTGCAGTAGAGTTCAAAATTCATAGAACACCCATCAGGAACGAAATCGTGATGAATAACATCTTCATAGTGGTAAAAAACCAAAAGCAAGGATTCTGAATTTCTTTTTCAAAATGGTCCCTTGTAGCAACCGAATAAGCAGTTTGACTGTGATCTACGGATATTCGAAATTCGAAAAGTAAACCCACTTTTCATAACAGTCTCATATCAGAAGGATTTTTTCAATAAATTTTCACAAATCAATACCCTCTTAGCTGATAATGAGAAGTAATGTCCATGAAGGACCAGTCTAGTGCTCTTTTTCATCTTCCCCGTGAAGAGTAGATGGCGGCTAACTGTATCTCTCGACTCACCACATTTCCTGACAAGTTCGCGAGTACTTGTGGATGGATTTCACTCAACCATAACCTTATCAATATCTATTAAAGGTCATTCGGAGCCCTTATTCCTTTAAAACTTTTAGGATTTAACAGACTGCTCTAAAGGGATTATTAGATATCCGTAACTGTTAATTAGAATTAAAACATTTTCAGTCATTTGAAATCTTGAATTTGATAAAATGATCATTTTTTTAACTCCAATTTTCAAAAATAATTTGTATAATAAAGTAAGATATTAAGATGGTTGAATTGTGATTAAATCCTTGTCTTGAAATATTATAAATGTCTTGAAAGGTCGAATAAGCCATTTACTTTCATTTATTTATTATTTAATAAATTTTCAAATTTTGAAGGTACCAGTGTATTATTAGCGTACTTGAAACATTCATCTACCGGTCAATCTTTTCTTAGAGCTTTCAGAGCTTTTATATTTTAGAGTACTTAGAGAATTATATTGGTGCACTCTAGTTTTACGCAGCTTTATTGTTAATTACGATCTACTGATGGTTATATTAACTTTTAATGAAAACTGGAAAATATTAAATGAGATTTTACGTGTGCGTAAAACACGAAAATCGGGGTCATTTAAAACACTAATTACTTATTACCTTTCTTAATAAAGTCGCAGGCTAAAAATTATATACCATTTAAAGCGTATTTAACCTAAATATTTTTTAACTTTCGTTAAAATATTTTTTAAACTTCTATTTTATAATGGTTTTGTGTAATGTCATGGTACAATAACTTAAAAAACAGTGTTTTCATAAAATTCTAGGTATTTTTTTTTTCTTTTTAGTACTATCTTGAATATGAAATAGGATGGTGTGTGAAACAGAATTACAATATTTATCAATTTTCAAATGGTTTCACTTATTAAATTATCATTTTTTCTATATAATTTAATAAATATGTATTGCCCTTCTCTAAAGTGAAGCTCCCACAGAACACAATATACATTTTTTTCTAAATAAATATATATATTTTTTTAATAAAAAATAGAAATAAATAAATATAATTTTTTGTAAGGAAATATTCCTCATAAATATTACATAAAATAAATCCAATATTAACCTATGAATAAATAATTTTCATATTTAGACTTTCTCTGAATAATTATTATAATTAATTTTGAAAAATTAAAATGTAATACATCAAATTCTGCAGCAGAGAAAGCCTAAATATGAAAATTATGTATTCATAGGTTAATTCTAAAATTGTTTTATGTAATATTTATGAAGAATATATTCTTTTCTTGAAATTTTATTGTAACATTCTGATTTTTCACGATCTCAAATAATAAATATAAACTTTGATTGATTAGTAACTGAGCAAAGAGCGTTGCAAACCATTCTACAATATTTTTTTTAAAAGATCAAATAAATATTTACTTCTTGATAATAATTTTCTTAAGTTAAAAAATTAACTAAATTATGTAAGAACAATGTGTATTAGAAATGCTCTCTTTTGGGTAAAAATGTTGAAAATACATAAAAATCTATGTTTAAAAACAATGTGTTTCCCAGGGGTAAGTTTGCTAATACTAAATCTTTAACATATTTATCAACGGGATTCGTTCATTGAACAACCCTAGCGTCATAAATTGTGTGTGGGCGTGTGTGTGATTAATTAACCGGAAAATTAATAAAAGTATAATTTACACAATAATATGAAGCGGAGGAAAAACAAAAGTATAAAATACACAAAAATCGTCAATGAATATTAAATATTCGTGGAAACAAGTCATCATTCGTTAGAAGGAAGGATATTGCGTGGGAATTCAATGAATTTATACATCTCCCTGCCGAAAAATGACGTGATTCTCCGAAAATTTAATCTTCTTTCTCTATTTTAAATTGAGAGTTTTAGACCCTGGAGATTATTAGTAGAGAACTGTTGGGTTTGGTTATGGTTATAACCCCAACAAGTTCTCAACTGATTAGCCTATTTTTGTGTATTCTACACTTTTATTTTCCCTCCAGTCCATTGAGATTTAAATCCATCGCGGTTGCGTGTATTTTTAGTTTAAATTTGTTGGTTATTGAATATTTTGGTCAAATAATTTTGTACAATAATTTAGTCTAGGTCAATATTTTTAGAATATATTTTCTCATTCCTAAGTACTATTAACTGGCCAAGGTCAAATTAATATAGAGGGTAGGTTATATTAGTTAATTAATATATAAATCTGCAGTTGTACAAGATATAAGTACCAACTTGGTAAGTTAACTGAAGTTTAAAAATAAGAACAAAATATATGAAAATATATAATTGCTTATACTATGTGACGAATAGTAAAAGTTACATTTTATAAATATTAATCATCCGAAATCATAAATTGTTTGTGTGTATTTTCAGTCTTGATGAATATATTGTGGAAATATATAGACCTAGGCTAAATTATTGTACAAAATAATGTGATAATATAGTATATATAATATAGTATATATATAAAACGTTCTTCTGAGTCATTTAAGAGATATTTAAACGAAAAATTTCGTAATAAAAGAGCGATCTACTGCACCTAAATATGAATTTACAACATGCAGAAACCTTCTGAAACAACCAAAAAAGTTGCATAGAACTCCGTAACTGTTTAGGAGAAGGCGCACGTTTGTGTATGTTTGTGTGTGTATATACATATTGTATACAGAAATTATTATTTCATGCATGAATCGTTTATGGCGGGAATAAGGAAAGGCCTGTTGGTCGTTGCTGAGGTGAAAAGCAGTAGAAAATCGACTGGGATCAAAGGCTGTGGAAATGATCAAAGACAGCGGTTGTGATAGATGATAAGACTGGTGGGGGAGTGGGGGGTTCCAGCACTATATAATGCAGAATTTTCAATTTTGGGAGAGACGGAGGCTTTATTATCATTATTTACGTTCTACGCCGCCATTGTTCTTGTTTTTCTTTTTTTTTTAAGTGTTTTTCATAATTCTATATTTCGTTGACCTTCGGAAAAACGTTAACCTTAATTCTATTCATTCTTTTCATTGTGGTGATAAATAAAAATAAAAAAATATTTATTAATTTAACCGTCCATTCATCGAAGAGTAATTCGTATGCAAGCGCTAGAGGGTATCAAATATATGAATCTTGTATTTTCTCTTTTCCAATTTTACATTATAGAATTTTTCTTGTAAATAGTAGTCTCGGTCTGTGGCGGTGGTTTTCTTACTTTAAATTTATGTTTATTTATTTTTATAATATCATAAATCAAAATAATTATTGAAAAAAAAAACGACCTTAAGAAATACTAAGTAGAAGTAATTAAAGTACATGAACCAAATTACAACTGCAGTTAAATGAATTCAAATTAAAATGATGATTCTGAACAAACTTTTATGTAAACTCTAATTAGTTCATTAAACGGCAGTCCTATAAAATGTCATTAATTAACTTTTTTTTCTTTCCGTTCAGGACTTGAATTTGTATACATCAATTCAATAACAGCAATTTCAAACACTAAAATCAGCAAACGGTAAAAACTTCATTGTTGAATTATCATAAACGAACTCTAAACTTTAAAAACCTTTAATAATATAGGAATTATACTCTACGTCACTTATATATAAGTTGTTATTGTTACAAATTCGTTAGAAATTTTAAAATAATAAATGTACCTTATTTTATCCGAGTAAGTGTAGAGGTGTTTTATTTTAATTAAGAATTAATGCACAATGACACAATTATTTATAAACTATTAGATGATTTTTGTTGGGGTTCGGTCAAGGTAGATCCAAAAAAAATTTTTTTAAAGTGCAATTTAAAAGAATTATCTGCCAACGTTTCAGCTTACATTGTAATTCATCTTTAGGGCTGTAGAAATACAACGTCATGAGAACACAATAATAATTTATCTTGACCGAACCCCAACAAATTCATCTAATAATAATACCTATGGTCAACAAACTCTCCATTTGAAATTATTTATAAATCTTATCAAAGAAGTAATTTAAAATGAATGCTTTGAATAAAATGTAAATAAAAGTGATCTCTACTTTCCATACAGGACAAATTAGAAGATCAAATTAATTATTTACACTAATTTCTGTGAAAATTTAATGAAACATGGGACGTCATAGTTAATAATAAGAAATAAATTACGCCTCTACAGTTTGACAAATATTCTTTAGATAAATATCCTGTATCTGCTGAAACTGGGCAAATACCGTAGCACACTTCCACCAAGGCATTTATAACTCCAAAAAATAATTGAGTTTACCGTCTAAATAAATTGAAAACTTCAGATTAGAGAAAACCTCTGTCTCAAAAATCACTAAACAAGTAAGGCCTTCTAACCATTAACATCTGCTGAAACCCCTCGTTTCTCGAGGCCTAGAAATCCTCTTGGTTGCAGACCCTGAAATTTTTTTACCAAAAAACTACTGTCCATAAAACTTTTTAGGCAATAAACCTTCACTTAGAAGCTAAAAAGAAGCTTAGTTTAAAAAAAAAATAAAGTGCTGGCGACATTAAATGACCATATGTAACAAATGTCATTAAATAGGTTTTTTATTTGTGTTTTTTTTTACATAATTACTCTTCATTATATATTTTTTAAATATTCTTTGATCACCAAAGTATCTTTTACTGCATTATTCCTGTGTATATTGATATAAATATGTTAATCTAGCATAAGAACTGATTAATTAATTTATTTTTAAATATTATAGAGGGTTTTTAATAGGGCTGAAACGAATTTTCCTGCTTAAACGGATGAGTTGAGCTTAAAAATGCAAGAAAAACAATTGTAAGCCCATTAACCCTTGTTTCAGTATGTGTAACTTGTAATTGATGAACACAACGCGCTTCGGGGGTTTGCATATAACCCCCGATCGCACATGCACAGTTTTAGAATGTAAAAACAGTTATAAAAGACACCGAAATCCGCTGTTTGATCACTTGAATAATTAAGGTGCTAATCTATATATATATAAACCCTGGGACAAAAAAACCGGCGCACCTGGAATTTTACCTGACATGAGTGGGTAAAAAAATCTTTATTGAAAAAGAAAAGAAAAATGGTCACTTTTAGAAAAAAATAAACACACTCTAAACGAAAAATAACACTCTATTATTAAGAAATGTGAGTCATTAGTACCGAGTGTTGCCTCCCCTTGCTTGAATAACATCCCGGGTTCTTCTAGGCATACTGCGAATCAGGTTGGCTACACGATTTTGAGGTATCTGATCCCAT
>KZ807062.1:801448-824778 GCA_000696205.2 Oncopeltus fasciatus
TTGCTGCAAGGGGGCAATTTGAAAAAAAAAAAAAAAAAAATTCAGGGTTTAGCTTATTTTTTTTAGATGAGCTCTTTAATGGTTGATATCGGTTATTTTTCAGACGTAGCGGGCGTAATATTTAGTTTTGAGCAATGAAACAACCCAGATTTGTTTATTCATAAAGCTATATTCTATAAGTTTAGTAGTTTATACAATATAGTAATTTAAAATTTACATATCCATCAACTACAATACTGAGGAATTCTCTTTTGTTTGTGTGAAGCATTATGATTGCTACTATATTGAAAGCTATTTTTCACTGCTACGGAAAACTTCGGCTCGATGCAAATTGGCTCCTCAAAAAAAAAATATTTGGCCGACAACAAGGAGATAGAAATGGCTCACTTCTGTAGCACAGGTAAAAATTTAATACAGATATAACTTGGTCCTGTTCTTTATACCCTTTTCACTGCCGACATCCCAACACATCCTGACACACTCCTCGCGTCCTTATCTCCACCCGCTTCATACTCTCCTGCAACCCAGATCCTTACACTGCCTCAAAAAACCTTCAATCCCACCTTAACTCCATTTTCCAGAGGTCAAAACGCTGGCGAATACTCCTAAATGAGAAGACATCAGTCAATGTTACCTTCACACTCCGCAGAGGTCAATGTCCGCCAGTCCTCCTTAATAACGTTCCTCTTCCCTCCTTTCCGACAGTCCGCTACCTTGGGTTCTACCTAGACAGTCAACTAACCTGGAAGACTCACTTACAGACAAAGAGACAAGAGCTAAACAGACGCTTTGGACAGCTCTACAGATTGCTGAACCACAGGTCCAGATTAACAATGGAAAACAAAATAACTATATACAAAACATTAATCAGACCCATCTGGACATATGGTATTGAATTGTGGGGCACAGCGAAGCCATCAAACATTAGATGCATCCAGTCCAAAGTCCTTTGCACAATCCTCAACACTCCTCCCTACGTATCCAATAAAACCATCCATTCTGACCTGCAAGTACCTTTTGTTTCCGAGCTCATCCCCTCCAGATTTGATAAATTCCACACAAACATCCAAGGACATCCAAATCCTCTAGTCCTCTCCTTGGCATCCCACGTTCATCCCGACAACCCTCCCCGACGCCTCAAGACGTCGTAGTAACTCCAGTCAGTTTAGTTTAATACCTAGGGAGTGAATGCACTGGCATTTTTCTCCCCTCTCAATCCCTCCTTGACTCCCTGACTAGTCCCCTTCTTATCCTAGGATAAGGAGAAGATGGGTGCCGGATAGTCTATCGCGGGTTAACATGGGCTCCTTTCTGAGAACGGATTACGTCCCGGGATAGACGAGCAAGGACTATTATCATGTACCCCATCAAAAAATTAAGTGTAAAAAATGTACAGATAATTTTTTTTTTTAATAAAGAGTTAATTCAGAACTTGGAAGAAAGAAATATAACTTGGAAGAAACGCTGATATCGGGCTTGTCCTAAGTTAGAGTGGTGGAGCGGGAAGGGTTAGGAGGTTAAAAGAAGAAAAAGAAAAAAATGGGGAGGGAGAGGGATGAAAGAGAGAATGATAAGGAGATAAGTGAGAGAAGGAAAGGGATAGAAGAGGGGAGAGAAGAGAGAGAAGGGTGGGAGGGAGGGAGCAGTCTCAGATTCATGTATACGGAAAGGAAGGAAGCACTTTATGTATACGGCGAGCAAGGTGTTCCCCAGACACTGGTCAGCCATATTTTACAGATGGCCCAGCAGAATCTCACAGGAGTCGCGTCAATCCTCAACACCCTCCTCTGTATCTAAGTAAGGCAGTTTTAGTGCTCTTAGCGTCCAGACTAATTCTGCAATAATTTGTGAGCAGGTCGACAACCTGCTCTTTCGTGCAATAGCTGTAAAGCAGCAAAATAAACGCTGCAACACTATACGCCATAAGCACATAATGCATTAACGTACATTCCACAAAACACAAAAGATGGCAAAACGCAGCAAGTTCTTGGAGAAAAGTTACACTCACCTAAGTTGTCTAGACATATTTAAAGAAAATTTAAATAAGCTTTATCTTTAAATAATAACATATTTTGTTAAATATTCCAGGATTCATTAAAGAATGATATGAAAAAGAGTAAGCGGCGAAATTTAATTTAGAAAGCGAAAAGAACAGAGAAAAGATATGACCACTGGACTTTTCTTTAAGCTGGTCGGGTAGGAAGGGTAGAGGAAGTTCTCAACCATCAAAAATTACATTCGTAAATGTCTCCTTAACAAGCGTGGTTGGTAAAATATTAAAAAATATGAATATTATAAAATAACATTTAACATGATCAATAAACTTTTTCTTAACTCGGCTATAATAAGATTATAAATTTCAGTCTTCCTATAAAACTCTCCGCTTTTTCTTCATCTTATTTTGAACAAAAATTAGTTCTTTCAAGAGTTTACAGTATAAAGCTCCGAGAAAAGGAGCGTTTAAAATCGAGATTACATTCTTAAATATTTCTCAAGTAGGATTGGGAAGATCTATCAAGATTTCTTAAAAGTCGGCTTGTGGTACGTAAATAGCCTGATTCGAAAATGTTTTTATTATTGTTTTTTGCTAATTATTCTATAAAACACAATCAGAGTTTTATATGCCATTTTATGGATCGTAATTTGTAAATACCTACATACATTACTTAATCACGACTCATATTAGAACGAAATATTATTTATTAATAGTATGTAGTAGTAACAATAGTAATTATGTGGAAATATTATTTCCAAGTTTATTGGAAGTATGACTATGTGTAATATTCATTTAATATGTATTATGTAACCAAAAATGAATTACTATTTCAGAGAAACTAAATTAAAATAATATACTGACATATACATTTGACTTTTAACAGTCGATTTATGAAATTAAATGAAATCATCTAAGTTCATAAAAGATTTAACTATCCATACTTTACAAAACAAAAATTCATGAATCTCTGAATCTAATATCTTCAATAATTGAAAACAAGATAAACAAGTTACTATAAAATCTATATCTATTAAAAGTTAGTCAAGCAGAGCTACGTTAATTATACAGATTCCTTATATATCCTATACGTTCATAGCCGTAAAAAAATAAATAGTTTACAAGCTGGTATCACCGCTAGGGAGGGAAAGTGGGGGGCCGCTCAACTAACCTAGTTACAGCCTTAGTATATAATTATATGATTTTCATATTAAAAAGTATTTTTGAGCCTAATAAATAAACATAAGAATGAAAAGTAACGTCTATTAAAAGTTTAAGAAATTTAATTGAGGTAAAAATGTGTTTATTTTTTTAGAACATAACACCCAAACAAAATAACAGTAAATTTTAAATATTAATAAAATCATAATAACACTTAACTGCATAAATGTAGTCCAACTTCAGGGTTGACTTATATAGAAAGTAGTCATATAGGTAAGTTAAATAAAATATTAAAATAATAATAATTTAAAAAAAAAACAGTTAATGCAGTTAGTAAATATTAATAATTAAATATCCTTACATATGTCTCATTCACTATTTATAGTTTGAATAGATGAGAAAACTCATCTTGTTGCGTAATAATACAGGCTGAATTCCTCCAAAATAGCGCTGCAATGAAGTGGAAAATATCTTCTCTTCCTGAGGTTGCACGAAGAGCCCGGTTGCTGTTTCTTCTCATGGGTTGGAGTCAAGTTGAGATGCAAATGCCGTGCTCGAAGTATCATTATCTTCAGATTTCCAGTATTTATAACTTAAGAAAGTTGTGAATACTTAAAAATATACTGGGAAAAGTACATATTATTCACTTTTGTTGATAAATTAAAATGAAATGCACACAATACACATGAATACGAAGTAACACACTACACACAATTTACAAACGAGATTCTACTAACACTTATAAAGAAATTAATATTGAACAAAAAATACTTAAAACAAAAAATAGCATAAGATTAAAATGTGCTGATCGAATGACAGCTATTAGGATTAATTGATAAGGATAGTGTAGAAAACAGCTAATCTAGGCAATTACATTCGTGGACACCATAAATAACAGTATTTTTTATAAGCATATAGACAGAGACTAAGAGTAGATTACAGGCATATGAAACAACGTTAAGTTACAACACAATTAATCACTTTCTTTGAAGATTTGGATTTAAACCGCATTTTTTCTGTTAATAGAAAATAAAAGTTCTCATTATTAATTATTTCAATGAAACTACTTATTATGGTAGTTCACCAAAAAGTAGTTCTATAAGCAAAAACATCGGACTACAAACAGATAAATATGTTAAAAAACTTATAATCCTGTGTAGGTTTTCTTGAGTCTTCTTCATAGATCATGAAATAAAAGTCACACAACAAAAATGAATTACTAATGAAGCATAAAAATTTAAAGTATTAAGTATGAGTCCTAAACGACAAATTGACAGTAGGAACTTCAATAAATAAACATTAAAACAGACAGTAAAATATCCCTACATAATGATACACTAAGAAATACATAAACATAAAATACAGAAATTCATTCGATTACATGGGTAGGATGGCATTCTGGTAATTTAGAGAATGAAATAACTCATGGAGCAGCTGAGTGATCATGTAATTATCCAATTATAGGTATGTTATTCTGCCATAACCAAGTTTTGTTTACATTGTATGCCAAGGACAATCTCATTAAATAATAGCAAACACATTATAAACATAATAATAATAATAATTAAAACTAAGAAGTATTTATACAATATATAAAACTTATCTTTAAAAGAAACAGTTTATGACACACTCAAACTTAATCAAAAGACATAGAGAACAATATTTTGCAAAGTATCAAAGAAGACTTTCAGAAACACCTTGCAAATAATCCATACACAAGCAAACAACAGACATCTATTTTATGAGTAAAAAACATGGACTACCAAGACTGATACTTAAAACCGTACATTAATTTTTTTTAATTTCGTCAAAATAGAGTTGCATAAACTAAGCAGATTTCTCATGTTTCGTTAAAGATAAACATGAATAAGCTTAAAATACTTATTTAATCTTTCAAGCTATAGAAAGCCATTGTAAAGAGTATGAAATTTAATATTACTGGAATATTCCGGGAGGAAGAGTTGGTAATCACCAAAATTCATAGTTATAATCCTGAATATCTGCCATAATAAGCGCTTTTTTTTTTGCTTTCGTAAAAAAGCAATAAAGCACAAATGATAAAAAATTTATTTAAATTTACAACTATTATTATCAATCAACTTAATCATAAAGCTATGATAACTTTCTTATCCTAATCTTAATACTAGTATGAAGATTTTTGAGAGGGTTGATGCATATCTCATTGTGATGGAAATATAACAGAAATAATTTTTAGTAGTCTAGACCATAAAGAAGATAAATTCAATGAAATCAAATGATAACCCAGCAGACATTTTCGGATGTCAAGAGAACGCTCAATAGAGTTTCAAAACTTACCCAAAACCTGTCAAAGTATCAAATTCGTGCTACCAATGGTGAACTAAAGGTGCCTTCCCCCCCTCCCCCCCCACTCTCACCCAATGTAATTTACTATGGAAAATTACAAGTGACAGGTATTATCGAATACAAATGAAATTGCTGTAGAAGTTGAAGAGGTTCAGTGACTGGTCTACTAATGGTAGGAAGACTTGGCGACAAGTATAAAGTGAAAATTTATAAACTTATATAAATCCAGACAACAGTAAATTTGAAGCCTCTGTTCCAACGCTTTCAAGCAAGCATTTAACTGCATAAATAACTGACTTCAGAATATTTAAAAAAAGAAAAATACTTGAGTATTTGGGTGGTACAATTATTTGAATATGAAATATTTGAAAACACATTGCCAATAGAAACATATCAGTAAAACAAGTTAAAAATGCCTAATAATAGGAAATAATTTATGTTGGATCTATATGGCTAAAATGATGGTTTATTTAAATATATAAAAATAACCTTTTTAACATAAAACTTTATTAGTAGATTAAACATGCACATATTCCTCCTTTTAATAGCTTAAAGTTGGAAAATTATTTAAATTGAAGATAAAATATACATTTAAAATTTTTAAAATAAAAAAATTAACAATAACGTTAATAGTAATAACGATACGTAAAAAAAAATGCAAAATCTGTCATGAAACCAACTCTAATAGTTACATTCCTTCGGAGTTTACGAAAAAAAAAAAGGGATAATCGACACTTCGGGGATTCATATTTTTAGTGTGATTACGATATCGATGAGTCAACAGCATTGTATTTATTAAATGTTACGAAACAAGGGGCACACATACATAAGCACACCATCTCTCAGAGTGAATATGATTCTGATACATTTATAGCCTTGGCCAATTTAATTCTTATATCATTTCACTATTTGCAAAACTGTTCTGTATATTTTTTTAATTACTTAGAAAGATCATTTATGAATACAAGTTTGCAAAATTGATGGTATAAGACCCTAACTATGATCTAGATATTTACAATTCCTCTTATATAATACAATTTAATATTAATAATTTTATATACATTCTATACTATTTTGTTTACATACTTTTACAGTTTTTGCGCTACAGCTAAGAGTAAACACGTTTTTCAAGCTATACTGTGCATTGAGTAATTTGTTTTGTTGTTTGTTTGTTTTGTTAACGAATGTACAACAAAACAAAAAATATAAAAATATCGGGGATGTACCCATTAAAACGTTTCATCCAAAACTGGTAGACAAAAGGATTTTCGAAAACTATGATTATTTTAAAACCAGCCATTGAAAATTTTACCCAATTACAATACTTACTGTCTGGTCTATCTTTGATAGCGGCATAATATTAAATTAGAAATTTAAAATTAAAAAGTATAGAAAAAAAATAATAATTAGACTGGTCCTAGGGTAAGTGTTTGATGTGTCGTAGGATCGGTAGGGCGGGCGTGGCCATTCCCTACGCTAGGTTAGTCTCCTTTCGGTCACTATTTGTCACATAGAATTTTATTGAAATAATAATCTATTTACTTGAGTCTTAATAGAGAACAGACTAATAACAATTTTATGTATCTTGTAGGATCTAATCGTTTGCCCGTATTGAGAGTCAAATATCACATATAATTGGAATTGAAAATATGTATGTGCACTTTGTGTATAAATATGGGGATGTATAGGTGAGTTTATACGGATGATTTGCCCTCTGAATAAATTGCTAAAATAAAATTAATAGATTCAAAAAAATTACATAGTTCTATTATAAATTTTTTCTAGTTAATAATTAACAGAAAAAACAGTTTTATATGTACTATAATACAGGTTTATGTTTAACATATGTGTTACAATGATTTATTTAACATTTTGTTTAAGGTAGCGCGAAAATAATAAATATTTTAAATATTTATTTGCATATAAAAGACTATTTAAAAAATTGTTAAGGATGGTAATCATGAGAGAGCCATTTAGCTAATATGTAAGATGCTAGCTTATACGTAAATAAAGGCAATTCTATTCATCTATCTATCTGTCTATTGAAATAATAACCAATATATTTGAGGTATACATGACCTCTCTGGTCGCTATGTCTTAAGAATATAATAAAATAAAAATAATTTTTTTTTCTCGCAAATTTGCTAATTCAAAAGTAGAAAAAAGTTCCTCTTTTGCATAGAATTTGCTGTTCATATTCATACATATCAATAGAAATAAATTCACTGAATAAAAGTTCTCATAAATTAACTTTTTAAAAAAGTCTCATAATATCATAAATATACTATATTTATGATACAAATGAAAATTAATTGTATCCACGTCATTATCCTATTCACATTACTTGTGAAAAATCTATTTTTAAAAAAAATTTCACAAAGGCGCTGTCAACTCTGGCCCCTAGCCACTCAAAAGTTATCCATTAGTATCCAGAAAGTATGAATGGGCTTAAAAGCCAAGCCTAATCACTTGCTTGAAACATTTTCCATGAGTTGAATTTTTTTTAGAGATGATGGATGACTGAAAAACAAGAAAATTATAAATTAAAAATCTAATCTGGGTTATATTCATTCGGATGTAATAAATCTACTGAAAATCTGTCCCTGAATATGGTATTTAAATATGGTTTATGAGAAAATAAGAGAACCAAGTGCACAGTTTTCGGTATATCTTTATTAAACGTCCATAAAAAGACTTGTAATAACTATTTTTCTGTCTCCTTTGAAGAGGCTATTTGTATCCATATACAGGCTATGTATTCCACATTCTTTTTGTACATGAATGGAAGTACGGTAATATCATAAAATATGGGTATGAAATTACTGAGAAATGCTTTTAAAAAATTGAATATACTTCTTTCAATAAAGTGTTTCTCTGGAGAGCTGTGTATACTCGAATTAAGGAAATATTTAACGCATCCTTAATTGCATGAATTAAGGGTTGTTAAATCAGTCGATTTAAGGTTGTTTTTTTTTTTTGTTTTATTTGATAAACTGTTTAAAATAATCCTACACGTGGTTCTGTAGTAAGTTATTGAATTTAATTGTAACAAGAATTTTTGTTTAATGCTTTTAAACAATAACAGTAGCCCATTTCAATTGATATTAGGCTTAAATTAAGTGTCTTATCAACTTGATCATAACTCAGGAAAAAAAAACAGATCTGAATTTCGTTGTCAATAACATGTTGACATATTTAAAAATATGTTTTCTAAAAGTTTTCTTATAGTTATAAATTTGTTTTAAAGAATAAAATTAATTTATTTTATATTCGTGATATTTCTTGGAAAAATAAGATTCTCCATAGTGAGTTCAATCTATTTAATGGATTAAAAATATTGGTAAAAAAAAAAAAAACAACATTTTGCAAACTAACTTTGGGCTAATGTATCGGGAGGGTACAGTTATCAAACTAACCATATCAGTATAACTTAGGTAATTCTTATGGCAATTTACAGATTTTTAGAACGTTCAGCGAGTCCCACATAATATTTAATATTAATATTTCTAAAGACCGTTTTTCACCAACTTTTGTTGAAAAACTCGGAACTGTTTGAAAAATGTACCAGATAATTCAAAAAGTCCTGCCGTTTATGTTTAATATTTATATTATAGAATCTTTGTTGTTCAATGAATTCATAACTGAACTTTAATCTATGTAAACAAATGTTAATCCTTTAATAGAAGGTGGATTCATTTTAATCCAGTTCTCTTTAAGCGTTCTAACTAAGAAATGATTCCGTTGGAGACTCGTATTAGGTCAATTTTTTGTTGTTTAAAAGCGACTGAAATTGCTCAAAAAATATGCACCGTTTTTAGAGAAGGAGACCCTCACTGAGAAGGAGACACGATTCTGGTTTTACAAATTTCGTTCGGGCAACGAGAGACTTGAAGAGCTACTCGCTCGAGCTAGCCGAAAGGCCGGAAGTTCGAAGAATAATTGAGTTGGATCCTCGCCAAAGTTACTCAGAGGTGGCCTTACAACTTAATATTTCTCCAACCATTGCCTGGAATTGTCTCTATCATCTGGGGAATGTGGAAAAACTGGATAATTGGATTCCTCATAAACTTACAGAAGCCAATAACGTAAGACGCTTAACAACTGCATCTTCTTTAGCTTCCCGCCTATTAATAGAACCCCTTTAGACAGGATCATCACCTACGACGAAAAATTGGTTTTGTACAATAATTTTAGACGATCATATCAATAGTTTTCGGCTGATGAGGAACCAGTAAAATTTCCAAAATTTAATCTCTAAAGAATAATAATCCAAAGAAAGTTTTGCGAATTGTTTCTAACATAGTCAAGAGTGTAGTGCATTTCGAGATTCTAAATCAAGGTCAAATTATAACTGCACAAGTTTACTCCCCAATATTAGACCATTTTCATTCGAAGCTAAAGCTTTTTGGAGCCCACCTTAATGAATAGAAATGGGCCTCTACTACTCAAGGACAATGCTCGTCCACACACTGCCAAATTGACCGAGATTGGCTGGAATGGTTTGCCACATCCATCCTAGTCCTTTGAACTACTCATAACCATCTGCTTAGGTCTCTGGACAACCATTTCAGAAAGAAATATTTTAATAAAAGAGACAAGCTACTATTGAGCGTGTTTTTTGTTAGTAAAATCAGCCGTTTATTTCAAGAAAGAATTTGAGATTTACCATTATGAAGGGAAAAGGATTATAACAAAGAATATTTCGACAAATAAATGTGTTTATTATTTGGTGTAAATTATTTGTTTAATTTTAACTTCCACAATAAAAATTACTGGTCCTTTTGAATGACACTGTAATATTGCTGTACATATTACATTTCTAAAAACAATAAAAAAAAACACTGGAAACCAATCTTTTTTTTTAATATTCTCCGATCTTACACCAAACATTTAAGTTACTAAAATTTATATATTTGTGTGTGTGTGTTTGTGTATGTGTCAATTCGAAATAAGCCACAGTTGTTGTACTGAAATTCAGCATATAGCTGATAAATGCAAAAACAAAGGCTAAGTTTAAAATCCATCCGGATGAATTTAAGTCCGGATTATTAGAAATATTAAGTACAAGTACGAAAAATATTTTTAATTAAGGTAGGGTAACATTGAGTTTAGAGTAATTAATTTCAAATCATAGAGACAATAGGAATATTATAGGACTTTCTCAAAGAAAAATTAAGAATTTTAGATTCAAATGGAAAGTTTTTGACCGTAGATATTATTATTAGAGGATTTTAGTTGGGGTTCAGTCAAGGTAGATCCAAAATAAAATACAAATTTAACAAAAGTGAATTTTTTTTAAAGATTATTTCTACACCTCTGCAGATGGCTTGCAATGTAAGCCTAAACGTTGGCAGATAATCTTTTTAAAAAATGCTCTTTTGTTAAATTTGTATTTTTTTTTTTTTTTGGATCTACATTGACCGAACCCCAACTAAAATCATCTAATATTAAAAATTTAACTTTTCCTGTAGCGTATTTTTTTTACGTTAAATAAGCTGGAACTATTTGCTATTCTAAGTCATGTTTCGAATGTCGCTTTTAAATTTAATCTAGATCATAATTTCGTTGTTGCGTGTGATCGGACGAATAAGAGTAGGGACTATCTGAAATGTCAAGTTGGAGTATAATATATTGTTTTGCTGCAGTTAGAATAATATTTAGTTAAGAGTAATGAACAACAACATATCATAGAAAGTTCAGACACAAATATCCATCAGCTGCAAAATTGTGGAATTCGCTTAGTTTTCATTGCTTCTGCGCGACTTACTTATATTGCCAGTGCAATATACAGCGGCCGATATTTGTTCTACCGCGCTGCGAACTGGGGAGACAATATTTTCTTGGCACTTTACGAAGCTTGTAAATCTCAGAACCTTCTCAGTTTATTTAAATCCTCCTCTTCGAGACCCCGAGCTCTCTCTGCCAGCGTTCTTCTGATCTCGACATTTCCTCACAAAAACCCCTTCTTCCTTTGAACGATCCTTTATCCCCCGTGCCGACTCCCTCTAGACTCTCCCCATCTCACATTAGTCATGCATCATGGCTAAGTATTTTCAAGTCCATTTTCTCCAACACCTCATAATTCTACTGGTAATATACGAATACACCTTATTTCATATATATAATTTTTTTTTAAATTTAATCTCACACATTTCACTAGCTAGGTTCTGTTCTTTTTCTTATTATTATCGTATAAGTAAATGAATATCATAGTTTATTAATAGGTGAAAGTTTCTATTTTTAATTTGCTAAAAAATATTTTAAAAATTTGTTTTTCAATTATGCTAAATATTATTTAAAGATGCACTAATCTACGTAGATTACACATATAGTATAGAAATCTGAGGTGTGCCAAGCTTTCCAACTTTCAAAGAATCCAGCTTTCAATCAAAAACCGTTTTATTCATTAACGCTCCCTATTACGTATCCAGGATTTCAATATCCCTTTTGTTCAAGATCCCATTTCTTCCCACTCTTTTCCACGGTAACATACTATGCTAAACCACCAGCACAGACCCTGTCCTCCAGCTCTAACCCCTACAACCCTCCATGTCGACTCAAATGATTATGGCCCCTGACCTCCTGGGAACATAGTTTGTATTTAATTTGAGGGTGGTGTCATTGGTCACCTTCTCCCCCCATGTGATTGTCATTTTGTCATTTTTAGTTTCTCATGGTAATCAAATTACAAAAAGTTTTTATATTAACAAAAATTTAATAAAATATGGGTTAGCAAGAAAAAAAAAATAGAACAGTAACAAACATAACTATTGTTTTTCTTAGTCTATTCGCTTATGGCTGAAATCGATCGAGAAGAAGAAAGTGATTTGTTGGAGGGCGAAATTAAAATTCCTAATACCTTTATTATTCTTAGCGTTTCGAAAAAAAACGTATCCAGGTTTCAATGTAATTTAGTAACTTTTTTATTCATCTATTATAAACAAAAAAAATGTAAGAAAGGCATTTGAAAATTAAATTAGAGATAACCAGGCTCCTACGTTTAGAATACAAAAAATCTCTCTTCAGAAAGGACAGGGACTGTAAAGTACTTCCAGTTAAGATAGTGCATTTATTGGATTCCCAGTAAAGCAGTAAAAAGAATTGAAAGCAAAAAGAGAAAAAAAAACTGAAAAAGAAAAAAAAGGAAGGAAGCGGACAGCAACTTCTACTCAAGTAGTAGGATGGAACAGGTTGGTACCCTAAGTTTTGGAATGGTTCGGTAAGCTAGCCCAGCTTAAAGAGTCGGTCATTGGGAAAAAGAATGATTTGTAAAAGATATTCCGTCGAAGAATTACTGCAGTGCACAGGACGGTACGTCCATTGTAATGCTGTGGACGGTGCGTCCATTGTATTTGAGTACGTACTCAGGAGTACTTGACATTTAGAGAGATCGAGACTCTTAAATCTCCTATCATGGGAACCTTTTCTCACTTAGTGTAGTGTGTTTAGGTGTTTTAGGATGTTTTTGGTATTTAGGATTCTAACTAGAAGAACTTTTAACAGAAGAAAGAAGAGATTTTTAGCTTCAGAGTCTGCTCAGTTGCAGAGCTCACTTTTCTAAGAGTATTTTTGTGTAGGGGGAAGAGGATCAGGGGACATTGACATGGCGAAAATAAAAAATTATCACACTCGTAAGATTTTCTTTTTTCAAAATATGCTAAGGTTTGCTCAGTTCAAAAATCTACTTCGTCAAAACAAAGTAAATGATATTACTAATACAAGTATGAGTTTAATAATAAGTTGGGATATTGTTAATCTCTTTAGTTAAGAACCTAGAATTAGTACACAATAAAAAATCCCCCGAGAGTGATTATGAGGAGAACGAGAGAATCTGTTATTTTTTACACAAGAAACTCTCAAATATGGCTGCAGGAGCCTATTGTAAAAGTTTCAGACTAAATAGATAAGAAATCACTTGTACTTGGGTAGGCAACGATTACATCAGGTGAAAGATTCCAGGGAGAAATAAATCTAGAGTGGTTTTGGGACAAGTAGTTTATTGAGGCTGCAAATGGAGCAGATGGCTGCCATTCTTCAGGATAGGTCGTAGAGGACAATGGGACTCGGAGCTGTGGCCGACTGAGATAGACTTGTCCCGGACTCTGATCCCCGCCGCAATCAGACAGAGTGATCCAGGCTCTGGAGTGTATCCTCCAACTTGGGCCAAGACTCATTCCCCCCGCTCTCAATCCACACATCTAGCTCAACCCCAGAGCGGGATACCTCTCATGTTCTCATAAAAACCCCATGTCGACATGAGGCATTAATGAGTAACAGTGGTATCTTGTTTTTCAAACCTGCTAGTTAGCAAAAAGTCACTAAACTCTTTATAAATACCTATAATGAGTGTGGGTATACTTATTTAGACGCCATTTCCATTTTTGTGCAAAATGAAATAAAATACTTATAAAAAATTTTTTTATCTTATTCTTCAAAATTATTCAATTAAATGTTAATCAAAATCCTGACTCGAGAATAAAACTATATCGAGCTACAACTGTCTAAGTACAAGTATAAATGTCACCTAACTTTGTGTCTAGCATTCAAAAAAGACCTTTAGAAGACCTCAAAGAATTTTGAAAAATCGAAGAATTTACCTATAATACAAATTTGTATTATATATATTGAATCTTGCCCATATGTAGTCAAAGATGAAAAATTTTAGCAGCTTCTTAATGAGGGTTATATCCGTCCACAACTTAATGCAAACAAGTACAGCATTACTAGGATTACATTCAATTTTTCAGTGGGATATAGTTGTGAGGCAATACTCCCCAACTTTCCCCAATGCCCATTTTGATATTCTTCATAAAGCAACACCTTATTCCCCAATACACTTTAGAAAGCCATTGTAATGAAACATTTCATATTCCCCAATGCACATTTAGATATTCTTTGTAAGGCAGTACTTTTTATTCTCCAATGCCCACTATATTTATTGTGATTCTTTTAATTTTTTATACGGTATAATATTACTATTTTAAAGTATTTGCTAGTGATAAATCCTAAATAATGTTGAAATTATATCCATTATTAAATACAATAGCAGGAAATTTCCCGTCGCTGTTTCTCCCTTCTTCAACAATTTCGCCGCTCTAGTCATCTCCAGCCTCGTAAAACCTATAGTCTCCTTGAGTCCTCACTCATATTTCCCCATTTTGACTATGGTTGTGTAGTTCATGGGGCCCTTAACAGATAACTAGAGGATAGGCTTAAGCTTCTGCTAAACTGTTTCATCAGGTTTGTATTTAGTTCTTCGAGGAGCGCCCACGTTACAAACTGTACTCAGGATGGTTATACCCATCTTACCATAGGCAATATTTCCTTGGTTCTCTCTTCTATCAAGTCATACTTTCCCAATCCTCTCCCTATCTCTATGATCTTTTAACTTTCAAATCTTTCGTACTTTCCCATCCCATCTGTTCTCGAAATTCCGACCTGCATCCTCCTTCTTAAAAATCCGCGGCATTTAGTCGCTCTTTCCTCATCAGATCCTCCAGTCTCTGGAACTCGATTTCTCTAAATCTTTGTCGCTCCTCCTCGCTCGCATCCTTCAATTCCCAGCTATTTAAACATCTCTCTGTACAATTGGGTATCAGAAACTGCTAAACTGTATCTTGTTTATTTTTATCAAGATTAATTGTCATTTGATTAGTTTGGAGTTTCATTGTTTTTTCATGTGTAGCACACATTTTCTTTTTGTGCATCTATTTCTTTTTTTTTTTTTGTATATCTTAGTTTTATTTTTGTTACTTATTTCTTCTATTTCCGTACTTTTCGTAAATATTGTTATAGTACTGTTCAAAATATTTTATATTATTAGCTTATTGTTTATTTGTATTTTTTATTTTTATTGTTGCAACTAGGTCAGAATCAACTATACTGGTAACTATAGCTGTTACCTTTTTGTTATTCTAGGAGACTTATGTCCCAGAATACTTTTTTTTTCTTTCTTTCTTTCAAACAATTTCATCTTTTCAAATAAAATATCCATAATGAAAAAAAAAAAAAACTAATGTATCTTAATCTCATTTCTGTTCATGAGCAATAATTTAATTATTGCTTACACTCAACTTTTTTTTTGTGAAGCTTTGCACAGCTGATGACCTCGTATAACACTTTTTGGTTTTACTGTGATTTTCTTCTGATCTTGCAAGAGCCATTTTCGGAGGAAGGAGGACATTTTATTACGAATCGTAATTCAATACCTTGAGGACAAGCACAAGCCTTAAAAGCATCCATTTGTAATTTCCCTTATTTTTCTTATGTGTACTTTCCTATCTTCATATAAAGATAATTTTATTAATATATTAATGTTAACATTAATTATATTAGTATTAAGATATTAATTTTGATATAAGACAATTCCTATCTGAGAAATATGATTGTGTATGGATTTATTCGCAAGTTTTTGTCCGCACTTGTGTGTGTACATATACAAATTGAATGATTCGCAAGGTAGATAATAACTTTTGATAGTTCCTTAGACTACAAAGCACTGAAGTAAACTCGTAAAATATAGTAAACCAATTCCTGGGTAGGGCTTTAATTTGAATTCCTGGCTCAATGTGTGCAGACTCCCGGTAAATCTTTTAGAGGCCTCGGAGAATGGTGCAAGTTGATATTGAAGAAGTTGGCAAGCTTTACTTCTACGCTTCTGCCAATTCACAATCAACGACGCCTGTAACATGAAAGTCAAACAACGTCTAAAGCACTTCCAGAGCTTTGTATCAATTAATTAATATTCAAGACTTAATGACAATGGCCTGTACAGCCAAGATTGCTCCGCGCACTCTGAAATTATTTGAATTCCTAAGCCGCGTCTTTACCTTCCATCTTCAATTTTGTGAAGTTGTCTTACATATAACATTATTATCGTTATTAAACATAACACTTTCATAAAAATAAATAGCTGACAAATATATTTTATAAAACAAAGTATCCTTCAGAAAATATTACTATTGTGAAGCCCATGTGATAAATTTTAACTTTGAGTTAAAATCCTCCCTTCGAGAGATAATAAACACTCTTCATTCATATTTCACGTGCTTGAAGCAAGACATATAAGCACTTAATCAACAGGTGAAATACTTTTGGGGACCAAAAATTCAATTTTCGCTACAATAGTATAAGATTTTAGCAGATTGAATAAGAGTAATGGACAATTATTAACGGGAGCTTCTCTTTTATTATTAATGAAATATTTTCAGTTTTCCTGATAGTCAGTCCAAAATGGATCTGTCTGTTTTTTCTAATAATTTTGTTAATGATTCTGATTCTTATCCTAAAATATAATTATTCAAATAAAGAGCTCAGTGCGTATTTTCGTTAGTGCGTATTGTGTTCCATGCGTGTAAAAGAGAGGTAAAGAGTGAGTAGACGCTCTAGGGGTTAAATATTAGGATTTATTGGTGAAACTTGCCATTTTGCACTCATATACAACGTAAAGGATTTGAGTTCTTTGATAAGAAAATTCAGATCAAATAGGGGTGAATTTAAGGCGTCCAGAAAACACTTTTGGATAGTCAATCAGTATATTCGATAGAGTTCAGCACATCCCGACAATAATAATAACATTTGATTTTGTAAAATCAAATCTACTTATAGTTTACCTTTGGGTATGTGCTAAATATAAAGGGAATGCCTAATTGATAAGATAAGATTAAAAAGGTGCAGGGTCTGTACAATACAGTTGAGAGTGAGTAATAAATGTAAAACTATTAGGACAGGAGTGGGACCTGAAACATAAGTACACTAAACTGTTTTGGTTGAAGTTCAAATTTTGAATAATCACAAAATGTATGAAATATGCAATCATAATACGAATCATAAAGTTATCTTAGAGGTCAAGAGCGACCATAACAGGAACGATATTTATCCAACAAACCACGAAGGGCATTAGGATTAATATAGTTTTCACCTCCCATTCGACCACATTGGGTCATAGAGACTCCTTGAGTACCATAGTCATAGCGGTTCTGAGTACCCTTTGGTAATAAACCTTTGCCTAACACTACAAAGTCAAGCTTAACGGGTCCCCTCTTGGTCGTCCCAGAATAAAGTTACGATGTAATAAACGACTTAATAGAGAAGGGAGGATTACTCCTTTCTCTATCGAGTACTAACCCTTAATAAGTACTATTAGGAGAGCATATCTTCGACGTTAACATATAAATTGAGCAGGCCAACATTTGTCAAACATTATGTTCGATTTGGTCTATCGCACCGAGAGAGATAGCCTCTCTGGTCTCAGCTGATGCAAAACGAACCCTACATGTTTCGCCAACATGTCAGCTCGGAAAATGACCAATTCCAGGAGCGTTCGTTCCCTGCCGAAGTCGTTAATATCCAGACGAGGAGAGGGCGCCCCCTGCATGCGTAATACAAAACCCTAGGCCTCAATTCATAATGAACGGATCAACCGAACTCATGAAATGTTTCTCATTAGGAGCCCTAACTGGATTTTCAGGACTTGGATGGGAATTTGCCTAAGCTAGGTATAATCATGCTTGAAGCGACCTTCTCCAGCAAGGTTCCTAACGGAACAAATAATTTGACAAAGTCATTCAAGACTTTAGAAGACATTGCATCGAACTTTATTATCATTTTTCTTAAGGGATATCTACTAAAAGTCATCTACACATTATTTTTAAAAGCATTTAAAACATACTTATGACAATTAAAACCATTATTAAACCAAGAAATAATTATTTTAATTTTAAGTATTATTAGCGGAGAGAAATAATTCAAAAGTTATTAAACATTCACTAAATCACAAGTTCATTTAATATTTTCGCAAAACATAAATATTTTTGTCGACTTTTTTTTCACGAGACAACGCTTTCCTTTTTTCGCACTATTTTTTCAAAATTTCCGAATGTCTAAGCTTGCTTTCTTCCATCCGGGAAAAAACCTCCATTTTTCTTAATTTACTACAAGTATTTTTCCCTATCCAGGCAGTTTTTGTCTAAAATTTTAGCCTACCTGTTTCCTCTTTAATTTTTCTACATGTAACATATCGTATTTTTTCAGCTTTGTGATTTTCTCTTTTATGTTATTTTTTTAAACCGTTACTGCATACTGTGGTATAACATTGGTATATGCATTGGTATTACTGGTATAACTATCCATTGGTAACTGGTAACTGGTTATATCAATGGATATATTCATACCAGTTATACCAATGGATAGTTATACCAATGAATATACCAATCCTATATGGTATTTAGTCATACCAGTGGATATACCAATGCTATACCAGTTATACCAATGTTATATTGGACACTTAACTCGTCCCATCTCAGTTTAGAGACAGCCTAAGCTTTATTAAGACTTATCTTTTTAGTCTTTAAGAAAAAATTAGTCACTTACACATGATTAAGCCCATCTTTAACGAAACTTAGGAAATTTGTTTAAATTACATGTTAGATATTTTTAACTGAGATTAAAACAGTATGTATTTGAGGAAAGTAATCCATCAATATTATGCTAGTCATTTATATATTTTTATAAATGACCAATGTTTCAGCTTCCAAGCCATAGATATGAAACTAATATATTTTCGATAAATAATCTTTCATGAAGATTCAAAAGGAGAGTTTCTTGACCGTAGATATTATTCTAAGATGATTTTAGTTGGGTTTCGGTCAAGGTAGATCCAAAAAACGCAAATTTAAAAAATGTATTTTTTTAATAAAGGATTATCTGCTAACGTTTCGGCTTACATTGTAAGCCATCTTCAGGGCTATCATGAAGATGAGAGAGGACGACCTGTCCCTAAGTTCACATTTCCATGACTGAATGTGAACACTCATTTCCAGTCCAGGATTTCGGACTAATGCAGTATTTGCATTGTTTATATTTTCTTCTGATACTGTAAGAATTAAACAATTTCCTTCAGCACGGTTAAATGACCTCACATTTACGGATTGTAATTGAGCACTTTAGCTGTGAAGAATGCTGTCTCAGATTGTGCATTCTATGTTGTTACACCTTAAATATAAACCGTTGCTTCAGACATTTCAAGATACAAAATCATAAAAATTTTAATTGTTTTTGATATTCATTGATTGACTATCTTTTTACGGCGTAAGAAATAGTGTATTGAGGATTTGTTTTTTTATTCTTTGCTTATCCTTATGCAATTGTAATTCATAATGCTGTGTAATCTGTAGGTTGGCAGATCAAATTACGACAGTCGAAAGAAATACTGACTAATCTTAAAATAAAATACCTGGCCATGAATATGTTACTCGATTAATATTCCCAGGATATTTTTCAGGGAAAGGATGTTCATTTTGGATTATTAAGTTGGCAAAGAAGTGGATTGAGATTTAAGCCATATTCTAGTTGTAGGAGTAAGCACAATGGGGATTGTCATATATCTTCGTGTGGAGCAGTGATCATTAATGATACAAGTAGGAGGACTTAAAATACGGCACTCTGTACCTATGCAGAGTGGTTAACTAAGCCGGCTCCTTTGACATCCTGGGAGAAATTTATTGATAAAGGATTTCCAGGAGAGGATTTCCTGCGAAAAGAGCACTAGAGTAAAAAAAAATGTGTGAGTGCTTGCACGGTCATGTGTGTGTGTTTGTGCTGCATGCCTGAGTGAATGTGTCGGATATAACAAAACAAAGAGAAAGTTCTACATTCAAATGTATGTTACCAATCCAACATGGGGTAAGTTACCTCGCCAATATAGTTCTGAAATAACCTTTCCTCAAACATCCCAGTAAGCCCACGGATCAGAGTGTGCTTTCCTTCCCTTATACGGCTAAAAGGGGTGGTTAGATATACTCATATTCTTTTTATCATTCTTGCAGTCTTAGTTTTTGATAGACCACTATAGCTTTTGGATGAAATCGAAGTCGAGAGAGGAGTTTCATCAGAGAAGTAAATGAATCAAAATTATATATTTTCATCAGTTTGGCCATTTTGACTTTTATTTTTCCCAATATCTGATGGCCCCTTAGAGCTGTTCTAAAATACTTTAACAGAAACTATATGCACGACACCGGACAGGTTAATAAGCTCCGGGCAGCCAACGATATAAGATCTGGATTATCTTATACACTTAATAGTTTCTGTTAAAGTTTTCTAGGTCAGCTCTGAGGGGCCTTCAGATATTGGGCACACCGTATATACGACAATCTAAATTTTCTACATAATTCTAAATAAATACGTTTTCATTAACAGTGGACGTGAAAATGAAAGACAAAATCTGGGTAATATGTTATGGCTAACTGTTGTAAGGACTTATGAGGCCTTTCTTTTGCCTATATCTCTCTATAGAGCTGGCGAGATTGTCTGAAGCTGATCGCTGTTCCAGAGAGAAAGGCGAAACTGCCATTCAGGAATTCCTCTGAGAGCAGTTTGCCCACGGAGGTAATAAAATATCGTAGCTCCCCAACACTCTTGGAAGAAATCCTTCTTCTGCTCAAAGGAGTACCTTCAGGTCTGGAAATGGAGGGTGAGGGAGGTCTCAAATATAGCGAGGAAGATCTCGCAAAGATCCCATGGAGAACAGAGCTGTTTATTTTCAAATACACTTATTTCCCTCTTCAAGAAAAGTTACCACTTATATCTTATATCTCAGAGTTCTGTCCAATACATTTAATAAATTGTGAAGTTTTTCGTTATTGCAAGCATAAATGAAACTTCAATAATATTTAAAAATTAAATTCTAATTTTTATATTTGTTTGAGAAACTATTTTGTATTCGCTGCTCGATCAACGCCAATACAATATTTTTTAGACTTTATTTGCTATCTTCCTTAATTTTTTGTTTATATATCTCCTAAAATACAATAAAATAAATCGTATGCTGAATATGAACATTTAATTATTATCTGGTCTATAGGTTTATTAAATCTTACCAAACACCATATTTCTCAACCAGGTTTTTTGTTTACCTTTACCATTTAATTTATTTATTAATTTTTCTTATGATTCCATTTCCCTTAAAATTATAAACAATTTTAGGAATTAATTTATCTTATTCAGAGGAAATTTGTAAGTAATAAAAATAAAATAATAATAATAAATAATCCATTAATACTCATGAACCTTTTCAGAAAAACTACTTGTATGCTCTACTCCATTAAACGCTTTTTTAGGGGCATTGTAGGAGTTTTGTATTATTGTAAAATAATTAGTAAAATAATACGTTTTTAGAAATCATTAATTTGTTATTTATTTAATCTCATAAGTGAATTCAATTCATTCATTATAATTATATTATCGAATTTAAATTTCTGATATATTAATGGTTAATAAAGAAGCTTAAGAAATGATTATTGTATTAATTTATTCTTAGTATTTTAGTTATAAAAATTTTATTATTTGTATGATAATTTCTATACATTTAAAAGAAGCAATTTAAATAAGTAGCAAATAAGATAATTTTGGAGTTAATTTTTTATGTATGTTACACATTATTTTTAAAAATATGTTTTATTTGTTCTCTTCTAATTTATTAAATCATTGTTCATGAACTTCTAATTAACATTTATTTCTGTAAGTTAATTATAGTTCTGAATGATAATTCTAGGGAAACCTAGAAAAAGAGAGATAAAATACACAAAGACACTAAATTTACTCTGTGTTGCAGTTTTGCCTACAAAACTTCGCACTCCTGGCAATCCTAGAGACTAAAAAAATCATTTTATAAATAAAATACATTGCAATTTATTTTGTTTACCTCTTTTCGCTTATTGCTGGTCTTTTGAAATAAAATTTTAAAGAATAATTTTTTACTTCTATTTATTTATTAAATTTCTATTAACATAATAACATTTTTTAATTTGATTAAAATGACGTAAAAAAATTTTAAAAAAAGTATCTATCATTGGGATGAAACTTGAGGAATGGTTCCCAGAATGAACGTGTTAAAAGTGTATTATTTTACATTGAATTAGAATTCTTTGTAATACGTAGATAACAAATGTTGTTGTATTTTTTAAAATATAAATTGCTCTCATGCTAGCCGGTTTAATATTTTTTTGTAATTTATATACGCACACAGTGGTCTTCTTTTTATTTTATATTTGATTGAAAATTTAATTTCTGCATGAGCAAGAAACCTTTCAAGACTTTTATTCCTAAATTTTCCACAAATAAACATTATTATTTTCTTAAAATATAATATTAATAATTTAATATAACTTAATAATAGGTAACTAATTTATTATTTGATAATTTAGCCCTGAAGCTGTATTACTAGTCACTTCCCCAGGGAGAGCTGCCTCAAAACTGCTTACAAATACAGTCGAATGTATGGAAGACCCCAGTCTGATTTACTCAATCAATTTGCGGAAATCAGCCTTCAGACGAGATAATTCAGGCAGGATTCAACTTCTTCAAACGGCAATCTTATCTAGAGATTTTTTCATCCGATAATAACAAATTTATCGAATTAAATCTTAATTTTTACAGTTATAATAAACCGTTCGATAATCAGGAGTAAATACAAACCCCGAAAAATCAATTTTTCTTCTTTTTTTTAGCGATTTTTAAGAGAAAATGGCAAAAAAAATATAAATAATAAAAACAATTAAGAAAAGCTAAATAAAAATAATAAAACTTATTGCAGCTTCTGGGAATCAAAGTTGAAATTTACGGTACAGGTAAATCCCCATGCATAATAGTTTAATTTCGCTATGCAACTCATAAAATATTCGTTTTATCAATAAATAAATCTCTATTGGGTCGCATTACATTAAACTACATATTACACCCAACAGTAATACGGTAATACGCTAGACTTTTCTCAGATTTTGCATAATAACTTAAGAATCTTGGAACTTGACGTTTTATATTGTTTTTAACAGGTACAGATTTTGATTGGGAA
>KZ807062.1:825381-835893 GCA_000696205.2 Oncopeltus fasciatus
ATATATATAATCTAACTAATTTTCTCTCAGTAAAATCAAAAAATCATATCTGAAGACAAGCCATGTTTAAGTTTTAAAAGTCGCAAATAAAAATTACTTGCTAAATGGAAAGCCTCTAAGCGTTTCACTATTAATTCTTTAAAAGCACTTCAATTAAATTAATATATTGGATAAATTGTCCATTTTAATCCATATAAATAGTTAACTGTAGTATCAGCCTTTGTTAATTTCAACACCGTGGAGACTTATCTCTTCTCTTAGGCTAACTGAGCCAAAGGAAACAATACGAAAGTTTTCATTAGAAGAGGGTTGATACACACTCACACTCTCTGTATTTACCTCTAGCCATCGTCTCCCACATGAAGGACCTAATACAGATGGAGTACGCATTCCAGCGTATTACTGATAAGCTGGCGAAGGAGAAGTTCTTTTATTCGAGAAAAGTCGATCTATGGGGAAGGGAGATGTTAAATGGGTTCCTATTGGCCTTTCCAGGACGAGGTCTTGGAATGGTCTTTGATGAATATTTAGTAGAGATTAATAATAAAGGTAGTTAGCGGCTGACTTTGACTATCTTGTAATGAAGCTTGACTTGGCAATAACTAAGTTCAAGAGTTTCATGCGGTTCCTATCAACCACAGCCCTCTTTACTATTACTCAACTTAACTAACCACTATTGGCTAGAAAAATTAGCTTGAACTTTAGACATTACAGGAATATATTCAAGTTTCTAATTCAAATATCTTATTAAAAACGAGATTTCTAGAAATAATAATCCCCTCTATCACTAATTTTTAAAATAAGATATTTTTATATTTTTTAATTTAAAATAAATCTTAAGCACAATTGAGTAAGAGGGTGAGTACTCCTCGAATTACAATAATTGTTTTTAGGTAAGTTCATGAATTACTAAAATCTAACAAGAAAAAATGTTAAAATATATAATAATCACTAAAATAGTTAAAATGGAGAGTTTTTTGACCGTAGATATTATTCTTAGATGATTTTAGTTGGGGTTAGGTCAAGGTAGAGGTTCACCTTGACCTAACCCCAACTAAAATCATCTAACAATAATCATTAAAATTTCAGTATATCATTGGACTTAAGGTGTGAGGAATAAGATAAGAGCAAAACCATTAGCTCATTAGACAATAGACCAGCTTTTCAATGGTTTAAAATTGTGATATTTTAAAAATATTAAAATAAATATAAACCCCAATTATTTATAAAATCTTAATAAAATACAAAAAAAAACTTGCTCTTTTAGATTATTTATTATAAGAATATTCATCATGCATTTTAACTTCATTCAACACTATTTGTAAAAATGTTGTTCTGAGAAAATGAATATTCAATGTCCTCTGCATGATTCCTTGCTCCACTTTTAATTGCCATTGTTCATAAATTGTCCAACCAAAAACCCTCTTTCCCGTAAAATTAACAATCACATAAATAACATTTAAAAAAAAAAAATAAAAACTGCCCTTACAAAGTACTTCATTCATGAAGGACATGCATTCGACTTCGAGAAGATAACCATTTTTTCCACTGAACCATATGAACTCAAACGCCTCTAAATTGAAAATGTTCACGTATCCTTACAACACAATCAAGCTCTGTCGGTATGCTCAGCTATTACACAGGATATCAATCATATATTATCACAAATATAAATATCAATCAGATATAGATATCAACTCGTATAAAGCCGGCAGTCTCACTCTGAGCTCTGATGATGGGTTCCTCGACTCTGAAAGGGCTGAGTCTTAAATAAATAAATAGTTTTGTATTAAGCTTGAAAATTTATTTATTTGCCTAGAATTACTTTTATCAATTATAATCTCTTTAAATAACATTAAGTTGTTTATTTATTTTATTAACAAAAAATAAAAGAATATAAATATTAAAATAAGTTCTAGGTTAAATTTTGTATTTATTCGCATTAAAGATAATTTTGACTCGTACATCGATTAATTATGAACAAGTTTCGGAGAAAAGCATGTAAAACTTTAATGTTAAATTAATATTTACTCATAATTATTCAAAAGTAAATATCAAAGCTCTGTTTATATTTAATCAATTTCCATTTACCTTGCATACTCTTGCTAGCTCGTTACGATTACGTGTTTTTCAATCTCGGAAAGCCAGGTTATATAAAGGTATTATTGGGCAGGTTAATAAGAAGCTAATTTGAGGAATAGAAATAGCCGAGGGGATCCATTTAGACTTCACAAGCCTGCTGCTTTAGGTTTGAAACTTCCCTTTGACCTTTAAAGAGGAATTTCTTCCATGCCATAGGTGTGTTAGAATACAGTGGCTACCTGTAGATTACATGGCCCCTCATTTACAAAGAAATTAAAAGTTGTTCACTTATACCCAGTGATCATTCAAATATGTTTCTCCTCGAAAAGAGGTTCGAGGAGAGGGGCAACCACTCTTTCTGATTTCTGAGGAAAGAAAACACGTGTTACTATTTATGAGAACAGGGTAAAGTACCAAGTTAAAGGGAAGAAATTCGCTATCTAAACATCCTTAAATCGACTAATGAATCAGTTATTTTATACTTATACAATAATTCAATACATTTACTTGGGGGTGAAGAGAAATTATTATATTTAAAAATATTTCCCTTCATTAGCTAAATTTTCTGTGAACAAGAAACGACCTTCAAGAAGGACTACTTATCATGGTTCACCGAATGTAAAATGACATTCTCCATAATGTGACTCCTCTAGGAGTCAGGAATAATTAGCTAGCTACCTACCCTAATCTATGCTAGCAATAGGAACCAGAGGCTGAGAAACACCATGTGGTTGAAGGGAGTCAAATGAAGATGAGAGAAATCTCATTGAAATACCCACAAAACCCAGACAAAGTAGAAACATATTTGCCCCCCCCCCCCCACTTCTTACACTTTGTACACTGTTTTGCTGGTTAACGAACCAGCCTTTCATTTCGAAAAAAAAAAAAGTAAAACACTGGCGAAACTATAAAATAGTAGAGATTTTTTGTTAGGATTCAGTCAAGGTTGATCCAAAAAAAAATACAATTTAAAAAGAAAAGTGTATTTTATATTATCTGCCGACGTTTCAGCTTACATTGTAAGCCATCTTCAGAGCTATCATGAAGGCGAGTGGGGACCAAAAGTCGCCTGGACCAAAAGTTCATGACTGACAGTCAGATTTTTTAAGTTTTATTTTTTTTAATCAAACTTGACCGACCCCCCCCCCCCCCCAAAAAAAAATCTCTACTAATAATCTTCACGATCAAAACTCTCCATTTAAATGTAACATAGTACTTCGTTTCAGGAGTCATCTCTCTGATTAGTCGGAAATTTCTGTATAACTAACACTACCATCCTATTTGTAACACTTCATGTTTTCTCCTTTCTTTTTCCTATTAAATACGTTAATTTAAAGAAGTTTTAATCAGTAAGTAAGGAAGTAAGGCCTGAAAATGTACAGAAAGGGACTCGTGAATGAACATAAAAGATATCATAAAATAAGAGTAAAAAATAATAAAGAGGAGACAGAAGGAATGATACTTTAAAAGATGTGACAAGGGAAAAGAAAGAAAGATAATTTATTTTTTAAATACTAATATTAGTTGTGGTATTTAAGCCCACGTTAATTTTATATAATAAATGATAGGGAATAGAATAAAAAATCAGACTATCTCAGCCGGGTCCCGAACCCAGATCTCCTGCTTTCCGGTAAAATATGCTGTCCTTTACACCACTGAGGCTCACGGCTGAGGTAGAAAGATTTTTTTAGTCTATTTCCTTGCATTTATTGTATAAGAAAAAAAATATTAATGTGAATGAAGTGAGAGGAGGTAGTTTTCCGAGAAAAAAAAACATTAAGAAGATTGATGCGTAAAGGAAAATTAAAATCAGTCGTGAAAAAAATAGGCCTAAGTTTTAAAAAGTAGTAGAGGTAGAGGAATAGAAGATATCGAGGAGACTGTGGAAAAGCTAATTTTACTTGCGGGGAACAGTTAAAATGGGTAATAACAGGCGCTAGGGAATGGTTATAAATCATTCACAGGATGATAAGTGACTATTGGCATACACATGAGAAAAGGATTAAATGGAAATGGGATCATAAAAGATAAATGGCGATGGGCTATATAACAGATAAGTGTGTAATATGTTAATATTCTCCTTACTTTAGCAGACTAAAGTGCACCATAAAGATCAAAAGTTATTGTTATTATTCAAAAAATATACCTAAAGGCAGATAACGAAAACGAAAAATAAACTTTATAAATTAAAAAATGAAAATAATCTAAGTTAACTATTGCCCAGTTAGAAAATTAGTAGCAGCAATTAGAAAATATAATATTCTAAAACATTTTGGCAGAATTTAAAATAACTAAACCTCCCAAAGAAGGATCTTCGTCTATTCATTTTAATTCAAAATATTTTGAACGATATTACTTTTGTACATATATTCAACATATTTTTTATGTATTCCTTCAATAGGTACGTTGTATTCATTATATTAGTCTTACTGAAAATGTCGCATAAAATGTATGTAGTCCCCGCAGGAGTTTCAATATTGTATTTTATTCTGTTAAGCGCAGTGAGTTCATTTAATTTTTAATCATTATGTGACATTTTTTTAAAATAGTTTAACACTTACTTTGAATTTAATAATTTCATGGTCAATTTAATTTTCTTGAAAATTTAAGGACGCTTTCTGTAAAAATAACTTTTAAACAAATAAATAACATTTATACACCCATTAATATAACTTAATAATAGGTAACTAATTTATTATTTGATAATTTAGCCCTGAAGCTGTATTACTAGTCACTTCCCCAGGGAGAGCTGCCTCAAAACTGCTTACAAATACAGTCGAATGTATGGAAGACCCCAGTCTGATTTACTCAATCAATTTGCGGAAATCAGCCTTCAGACGAGATAATTCAGGCAGGATTCAACTTCTTCAAACGGCAATCTTATCTAGAGATTTTTTCATCCGATAATAACAAATTTATCGAATTAAATCTTAATTTTTACAGTTATAATAAACCGTTCGATAATCAGGAGTAAATACAAACCCCGAAAAATCAATTTTTCTTCTTTTTTTTAGCGATTTTTAAGAGAAAATGGCAAAAAAAATATAAATAATAAAAACAATTAAGAAAAGCTAAATAAAAATAATAAAACTTATTGCAGCTTCTGGGAATCAAAGTTGAAATTTACGGTACAGGTAAATCCCCATGCATAATAGTTTAATTTCGCTATGCAACTCATAAAATATTCGTTTTATCAATAAATAAATCTCTATTGGGTCGCATTACATTAAACTACATATTACACCCAACAGTAATACGGTAATACGCTAGACTTTTCTCAGATTTTGCATAATAACTTAAGAATCTTGGAACTTGACGTTTTATATTGTTTTTAACAGGTACAGATTTTGATTGGGAAAAACTTTTAAACTATATTTTAAAAGTACATACCAGAAAAAAATTTCATAGAATCGAAAAAATTTCAAAAAACCTTTAATGGGAACAACCATAATAGCTATTTTTCAATCTTTAAAAGTCGTTAAAATAAATCTCAAGAAAAATCAATGAGTGAGGGAGAGATAAATTAAATCTGAAAATCTGAAAAAGATACTCGTATCCCAAGAGCTGCGTAAACTGCATAGATTTATCTTGTTTCTTCAAAGATTGACATAAATAAATATTAACAAATAACTTATTTATTATTTTTATAGAATAATATTTAGGTCAAGGTGCGGCTTGAATCCGTGTTTTTTTTTTTTTGTCATTGGCCAGATTGTTAAAGATTTACCATGGTCGTAAGAAAGCTGGTGTCGAAAGAAAAGATTGACTTGTCATCTGCGAGGAGAAAAGAGTTAAAGGAAGAAGAAGAGAGGAGATATCGGCAGTGTACAGGTTGTAAAAGATGAGCCGAGCAAATAACCCTGTGGAACTCCCGCTTCCACGTGGATATATTCAGAGTAATTCCTTAATCGACCTGCAGAAGCGAATAATAATGTAAAGAGTATTAGAGAGGATGGATTTCAATAGTCCGTAATAATAATAATAATATATATNTATAATTTATATTTCTGCTTTTAAAATGGTTTTATATATATATAGAGAGAGAGAGAGAGAGAGAGAGAGAGAGAGTAGTTGAAAAAGAAACTTTCCTGGTAGGAGACCCGGGTTCGATTCCCGGCTGAGGTAGTAAGATTTTTTTTTCTGCCTCCTTTTGCATTTCTTGTAGAATAGTAATTAACCTTCGATATATATTAGACCGTCAAGATACACAGTATGTAAAATTTGTATTATTCATTTTTAATTTTTTTTTTTTTTTTTATTCAGTGAAGCTGAAATTACTACTTATTACTGACTGATTTCAATATGAAAACAATAGAAATATTTAAAGTTCATAAATTTGTTTATATAGACGAACAATTTTTAAAAGATTCTCATTTTGTATTTTAACAACAAGCAGGAAAATGAAATTCAGCTTAGTCATTATCAACGAAAGGCAATTATCGTAGGAGGAAAGTATATAGTTAAAACACTTTACTAATAGTGTTTTCTCTTCCTGTATAATCCAACATTAAAAAACATTAGTTATTTTAATGAAATCTCCTGAAATGTTGCAGCTGTATAACTCAGAGTTATAAACTCCCGCTTTTTATTTTGAGTATAAGAGAGAAGCTAAGTGACATCTCTGTTGACATTTCGTATACAACTTTCTTTATTCACTCTGCCTAATGCAGATTGCAAGAGGTCCAGCCATGACATACATACAACCCTTCCTTGTACTCACAAATACACGTGTCTTCTGTGGGTACACTAACTGTAGCTCCACACGTCAACAACTTCGAATGCGATTGAATCCTCATTTACCTTTGGTGAATCTTGATCTTAGTCAGCTAATCTCTAAGCCACGTGAAAAGTTATCAAAACTCATCAATAATATCCTATAGTGCTTGCGAAGTGCCTTTGTGACGTGCTCAGTAATCCACAAATCTATGGGGCTAAATGTTTTAAAGTCAAATGTTGATTTAATCACATAAGGTATTTATCGATTTTTTTATACCATCAACATCGGTATAAAGGGCTTCGCCAATGGGAAAAGGAGAAGATACAGAAAATGCTACAAGCGCATGTGCAGTATTAGAAAGCGAAACAATCGATCATGTAGTTTACAACTTTCTGATAGAAAATGGATTTAGTGAGGTTGAAGAAGACCCAACTTCAACTTCCACTATTGTATAGCTGTGCGAAAATACAGTAGTTAACATGGTTGATGATTAGTTGGCCGTCTCGAATATCGTGTGAGAATGGTCGGGGTTTCGGCCAGGAAGAAAAAAAAAAAAAAAAAAAAAAAAAAAAAAAAAAATATACACCACAATTTGGAGTAATATTTTTATTTATGCCAACGTTTCGGCTTAGCTAGTAAGCCATCATCAGGGCAATGGTGTTGGGTGGAGAAATCTCCCCAGGGCAGTGTCTGTTCACATTGTAAACTGAACAGTTTACAATGTGAACAGATACCGCCCTGGGGAGATTTCTCCACCCAACACCATTGCCCTGATGATGGCTTACTAGCTAAGCCGAAACGTTGGCATAAATAAAAATATTACTCCAAATTGTGGTGTATATATTTTTTTTTTTTTTTCTTCCTGGCCGAAACCCCGACCATTCTCACACGCTACAGTAGTTAACGGTGAAATTGTTTTGAATCATACTGAGCTAATGCAACTAATACAAATGAACAAACCATTATTCATCACCAAAGTTGAATAAAAATAACTAGTCAGTGCACTTAATTAGCATCCCAATTAAAAATAAGACTATTCAAAAACCTCATTCAGAGTTTTAAAAATATTAGCCAATTTTCAATATAAATAAAAGAAAAAGACCTTTTTACCTTTAGGTGCAATAAATATGCTTAGTTATAATAACATAAAAGTAGTAGACAATTCTTTCGACCTACTTCAAGTAAAACAAAAAATTTGACTGCCAAAAAGAAGTCAATGAAATAGTGACAGTTAGTCAAAATGATTGCATCTTGTCAAATAATTATTTTAAATATAGTTAGGCAACAGTTCAGCAATGGGATCGTCTTCGAGTGGGGATAGTGCTTGTGGACGACACTAGAAGAGACATATAATATCGGAAAAATCTCTGTCGAAAATTAATAAACATTAACTGTCGATATAATCATGAATTTCTTGTGACAAAAATTTGCGCAAGTCCAACAGTCATTGGAAACCTATTATCAGCGATCTTATAATTTGATCTCATAACATCAAATAATTCGAATCATTGTTAATTAATTCCGGTAAAACCGGAAGGAAGATAGACACACGTCTCAAAGAACACATTGCAGACATCAAACACGGACGCACAGAAAGGTCAGCTCTAGCAGAAGACTTTGCCAACACCAGCCACCACATCAAATTCGAAGACACTTCAATACTGGCCCGGGAAAGCAACTACTATCGACGAACTATCAGAGAAGCCATCGAAATAATCAAGAATCCGAAAAATATCAACAGGGAAGACGGATACAGACTCAGCAAGAACTGGAAACCAGCGTTAATTGACAAAAGGATCCAACCAATCAGTGACCAGCTACCTGACTACTCCAGAGACCAGCCGCCAGAACACAGTATCAACCAATGGGAAGGCAGGCTTCGCCCAAGAACCGGACTGCGCCGGGATTATACACCACCTGGTGTATAAAACATGGTAATTATATACCACCTGGATTTTAAAAATCTCTCTTTTACAACTCTCATTCTCTTTTGAGCCCTGAAGAAGCCATCACATGATGTGCGAAAGCTCGGCAAATAACACCAATTTGACACGGTCCAACCCGAAAGAAGAAACGATAAATACTTCTGACGACCGTCGAAGCCTACGTGAACATCATTGTTAAAGTCAAAAATGCAGCAAATTATTCATAGTGAATAGAAATATTAGTATAGTCCTGAAGAAAAAAATAATCACCAACAAAAAACAGAATCATATAAAAATGTTGAGGAAAAAAAATGTAGAAAACAAAAAAAAATGTGAAACATCACTCATTTCTTAATTATGAGAGATATCAAAGAAAATTGGTTCATTTCAAACCTACTGCAGAAGAGTAGGAGCGTAATAAATCCCAAGTATACTGAGATTTTCATGCCTTATGCTAGAGGCAAAGTAAACACCAAAAGTAGCTAAGATACATACATCGATTACCTAGTGAAGAATGTTGTTGATCACACGTGGGACAACGGTTTTACAGAAGGTACACACAAAATCCAACAGTAAATAGGTCCTAAGCAAAATATTCAACGATATTACTTGGAGCATACTGGAGCGCATCCTTAGAAGTATATATGATAGCGATGATATGATTAACATTATATGGTTTCAAAAAATACATTACTTTATAACAAATTTAACGGAATCTGTTGAACAGTTATTTGTTTATCAAATGACCGTAGTCATGGTATTACATACATTATTTTCATTACTTATTAATAATATATTTGTAATGTGTATCTATGTGTAAGTCCGTCATGCCATTGCTTCGTACTCTAGGCGAGTTCCTCAGAATTGCAGTTGACGAATTTGAACTTTCCATCTCGTGTAATCCCCTGCACTTTTAAAATATCAATAGGTATATTATATCTTTAATATTAAAAAATTCGGGTACATTACTCTCAACTATATATTACTCCCGCTACAGATAGAAACGTTTTTACTCGCACTTGAAACTGCAGTTATTCCCCCACACTTAATCATCTGATTTTGATATATCGAACTAAATCTTTCAATTTACATTTGAAAACAATATGCTAAATTTAATGATAAATAAAAAGTATGAGATACACACACGCATATAAAAATATTTCAGTTACTACTATTTTTGGTGTCTCTTACGTGAAATAGGATAAAATATCATTTTTAAAAATATTAGTAAATTGAAACAACCTCAATAATTAAACTTTTTAATTCACTAAAAACATAACTGAATGCATTTAATAAATGGTCTCATAAAATATCCTCCGCCCAAACGCCATGAATTTATTTTCGGTTGAATACATTATACTACATTAGGGGCAAAAAATTTGCCGTAGATTTGTTAGTTTAATAAGATTATGGTCATTTAGATTAGAGTCTGTTGAAACCATTTTTTAAGGAAATCCCCTAAAACTGTTTTACTGACGGAGCGAATCACCATTCCGGACCATCTAATTTTAGAAAAAATCAGTGAATCGTTCTTTCATCTTCAGTGTATGATAAGTAAAAGAACGAAATTTATTTACCTTTTAAATAGCGATGGACAATGAATTTTCATAGCTTTTTATATTTAGTGCGTCGTGGAGTACATCTAAATTTTTTTTATCTTAATCAGGACCACTAAAGATATAGTTTACTTCAGAAATCTATCAGAATTTTTTTTTAAATTGCTAAGGAAAATGGTGTTGATTTGCTAGAACTATCAAATAGCAACCAAATATTTACAGTTTATATATA
>KZ807062.1:858688-883319 GCA_000696205.2 Oncopeltus fasciatus
TTAAAATGTATTTTCTTTTAAATTATAAGTCATAAATATTATAAACTTTTATTTTACACCTATTTGGTTCTATATTTCTTTCGTTAAGCTAGAGCACTATGGAAGTAGGAGCGGTACGCCCGTCTACAATTGGCAAATTTGTTTCCGCACTACTCTAAAAATTCCTCGGGTTGTTAGCCTAAAGAACGAGAACTTATATATTTCATTGCCTATCGTTCTAACCTGCTTACAAAGAACTGTTGACTCATTAATTTTGGAGGCGGATAAGGTTCACACGTTCGCCCCGTTCCTCTCATGAACGCGTTCACAAAGGATCTCTCTTCTTTGTAAAATATTTGTGTCACGGAAAGTAAAATAAATCTTTTGATAAACATTTCTAATTCACTGAGACCACTCATATATTTATACAATTTTACACTAAATACAGCTATTTTCATTTATTGGTGATGGGCAGGCAATATTAAATTATTAAATTTTATTCGACATCATATAGTGAAATATATTAGGGTACAAGGTAAATTTTAGTCCTTTTTCTGGCTGTCCCCAACTTGATGAAATACCTGTCTCAGGTGCTTCCTTCTCTAGTGTTTACTTTACTTCGTGTAACAATCATGTACATTTCTTTGTACTTTTTTCTCAACTAATGTGTTAGTATTAATATGTAATAGCGTTAGACTATTTTGTATACTCGAGTGTTAGGGGATTAGGATTAGGATCAGGTTATAGGGCGAACAACATCAAGGTTATTACGCCCTGACTGTTTCGTTAATTAAATTTTTTCATATATGCCTGTTTCTCTTAAAATGCACATAAATTTGCCCACATTGGATTCATGGTTTGCCAGGGATGCTGACAGTTGTCTTGGGAGGTTTTTGCATGTAAATAGATTAGTGTAATATGGGCATTCCTCGATGATATGTTGGACGCTCATTAGAAAGCTACATTTAGGGCATATTGGCGGTTGATCTTTAGTGATTAGATGCATGTGGGTAAGATTGGTGTGACCTATTCTAAGTCTGGTTAGTACGACTTCTTCTCTTCTGTTCTCCCGGTTCGATGTGGACCACTTCTTAGTGATGTTCTTAATTCTTCGCAGTTTATTATTGGTCGATTCGGACTTCCAGAGAGTGTCCCAGTCCAAATAAGTTTTTGAAAGTCATAGGTGTTCCAAATCAACAGCATTCAAAGATGTTCCTAAGTCAGTAAGACATAGCTTTTTGAAGGAAAGTAGAAAGAAATTTGTCGCTTTCTTTAACAGGTCGAACAAGTGAACCGTTTAATCGAATACATTTAAACGAAAATAAGTAAGCTATTGTATACTTACCTCCAAAGAGGGCAGAAAAACCATTTGCATGACGTGAAAAACATATCTGTTTGTCTAGGCAGGGGGATGACAAATCCCCCAATCGCTCCAGCTGATATAGGGCTGTGTTGTCTCCGACTTGCCATCCCTCCTGTTTTTTAGAGGGGTTGGGTGGGGGGGCCACCTGCCAATTCTGCTCGTTAATGCTCCAAGGGCCCTCTATCATTTCCTATATGTGCCATGATTGGCTTATTGCCAGTGCTACCAGCTCACTTACAATTCCCCCTTTATATAGAGCCTGCTGAACAAACTTTCCCCGCTGGATGGCATGGGCAATGACTGTGGGAATAACACTCAACACGTATAATAATCTACGGATCAGTTCCCTCTTACATGTTTACAATGCACATTTATCATTTCAGTGAATTCCTCTAAAGGAAATCAAGCTATGAGGGTGCCCACAGGACTTTAAAAATATAAACAAGTTTATGATTATCGGCTGCTCAGCTTATGAATACGTAAAAATACAGGGAATCATAAAAACTCTTCATGTCGCTATTTCAATGTCAATATATAAAAAGAAAAGGTTGGAATTCTTTTTAAGCATAATTTTAGGTACTAAAGTCATAATTAAACAATCATTTTATTTATTTTGAATTCCAAAACCTAACTTTATAATACTATTGCAATTTTACATTATTATTAATAATTAAATTAGCTAGGTATATAAATATATATATATAAAACATTCGCAGCAGCGATATATATAATAAATAAGAACAGGAGGAAGAAAGAGTATAGTGGACACACAAAAAGAAAAAATTACAGTGAGTATAAAATGTTTTCTAAATATTATTTTTTTGTGGTATTTAATCCCACGTAAATTTTAACAATTTTTTAGTGTAAGGGAACAGAATAAAAACCTAACTGTCCCAGCCAGGACACGAGGATCTCCTGCTATCCGGGCCGGTGCATTTACCAGTTATGCTACAAGTCTGATAAGTTAATAAATTCCTCGCACTAGTGTCGAAAGTCCAACCTCCGAGGCAGACGAATATATCGTCTTATGCTCGGAGGAGCTGACATAGCCAAGCTGTTTAATTGACTCTCGTTATTTTTTTTTTTAATTTTATAAACATTATTTTTTTTTTGTGGTATTTAATCCCACATAAATTTTAACAATTTTGTAGTGCAAGGGAACAGGTTTTTTGGGGGTTTCAGCCCTTCAAAGTAAATATGTTTCTTCAGAAGCACACTATTTTTTATAAGATTTACCAAATAATATAACTTACGACCGCAAAAAACGTTTCAAAAATCTAAAATAATTCGAGTGCTTATCTACTCACATACACAGTGACGTCAGGTTTTCGCAAAAAGTATCCCATTGAGTAGTCGATTGCATTTTCGAATTAGGGGTTGGCATCCTCTCTTAAAAGTTCGATTTTAACAATTAACTTGGGAGAGTATTCAACCTGATCTTATTATATTGAATGAAATATTTGATTTTAATGAAACTTGAAAAATTAGCTTCATTTATTCAAAACTAGAAATACAGATTTTTTTTTTTTTTTTTTTTTTTTTTTGGTAATATTTAATGGTGGAACGGAATTAACACATATTAAAAACTTCATTTACATATCTATTAGCAATTATTCTTTATAGACAGTTTGATTTAGGTGAGGTAGTTTAAAAGGGTAATTAAATCACATGGAGTAATTCCAAGTCGTTCTGAAGGCGAATTCTAATTAAGTTCTGGAGTTGTCCCCTGAAAACTGCTGGCGCTGTCAGAAGGGACAGAGTTTGTCCGTACATTCATGTGTGTTGTGAATTGAAGTTTCCAACAAGTCAAATTAAGTTCGGAAGTTTATGCCTCGGGGAATTTTAAATTCATATGCGGCATTTGTAAATGAGAAAGTATACGTGATAAAAATCTACATAAATTTTAATTATTTTATTTATACTGTTTTTATTTGTTGCTTTCGGGGTAAAAGTGAAAATAGCAATAGCAATATTGTGATATATAGCAATATTGTGGAAAATGTATTTTGAGTTGGATATATATTTTTTTAGGCTATAATGTTTAAGAACACTTTTAATATTAGTATTTAAAATTTTATTATTTTTCCAAAGAATGTAGTGGCTATTGAGGTTAAGGTTAATCTCATCAGAGATATTTTGAAATTCTTTTCAATATTTTCTTCGATAATAGCTACTTGACACGAGAAATTATAGTTCCTGTAATGTGTTAATAAAAAATGTATAGTCACATGAGTGCATATGACTGTGTAAACTCTCTACAGGCCACAATTTTCAGTTTTTTCTAATACAATTCGGCTTGTAGCTGCTAAATGCAATGTGCGAAAGGCTAAGTTCGTTATTGAGTAAAATCAGACCAATAAAAAAGATGTGGGGGAGGGTCATTACCGGTAATATCGAGTGCAAATAATAAAATTTATTCGATATAGCGAGCAAACAAACACACAAAGTATAGAAAGTGGCAAAGAAATTCTCTGATAACCTTACAAGTTAATTAGGAACTACCTGAAGGATAGATACGTCTATGTAGCAACTGCAAATACTAATAATATAAGGATCTAACTCCTTAGAGCAAAAGGTGTTCCCCGTTCTTAGAGAACACATTATTAATTATTTTCTGAAAATCAATAGAATTGTATTCACTTCCACAATACATTAACAGTCTTGCATTTGCAGACGATTCTGATTCACTGATTCTGATTCTCTATAATCATCAGAGTTCTATCTACATCATCAATCATCAATGTTTACAGACATGGACACTATAAATTAATGATCAACAATGAACACCAACAGTCAACTTATTTGATTATATCAAAACAAAACAAATCCCTGATTTAGTAGTAACAATTCAAGACTCAACATTAGAAAAATGAAATTCCTGGGATAATATTAGTCAAAAAATAAAATTGGAACAAACATATTGATATTCTAGTACTTAAGCTCTTAAAACTTTATAATTCTTCACCCATTGTAGTGAGAGTTATTTTGAAGACAGAAGTGCTTGATATTTTGTATTATATTACTCATTTTATGGCATTTTTGATTAGCCATTTCATCATTATATACTGAATTAACTTTGAATGAAAGTGAAAATTCCGGAAATTTTGTTCTAATGAAGAGTCCAGTTGTGGCACATAATGAGTCGAAAGGTTTAATACCATCCCACTTTAAATTAGTTTCACAAAAGGTTAAAAATAAATAAATAAATAAATAAAGAGAGAGAATTAAATAAAAGGAAATCTAGAATTTAGGGGAAAATAAAATTAAGTATAGTAAAAATTAAATTTTTAATGCAATTTACAGAGTACATCAATTAATTTAGATAATGAGAGAGATGTATAATAAATGAAACGTAAATTAATGGCATAACCCCCCACTGTCCACTGCTGCGGATTCGAGTTCCATCCTGGTCAATCTATTACCAATAACTTTTGTCAAGTTGCATTGGTATTTATAATAGGGTGGTTACCTGTGAGCTCCTCTCTCCATAACCCAGTGGCGGTTTCATAGGCATATGAATAATAAATACACATGTATTATTTATACATCTAAACATATCACTGGGGAACACATTTTTTCTTGAGTTAGATCTGTCACTGTTTCTTCACAAATTCTTGGCGTCTGATTCTGGGAATAACCTCAGATCTTGTCTATCATGTCAACATTTTAAACTACAGAATATCCTCAGAAATTATAAAAATCATGCATTTAAAGGAACATAAAGTAAAAACGTACCAAATATACAGTTTACAAAACATTTAATGTAAGTTAAATCGAGTTCATAAATATAAAATATTTTAATTAATGANTACCAAATATACAGTTTACAAAACATTTAATGTAAGTTAAATCGAGTTCATAACACATAAAATTGTTTAATTAATGAACAGTACTTAAAAATTAAGATTAAAATTTGCGTTTTTAGCTTTTTATAGAGTGTTTAATTTTTGTACAATCGCGCTTGATGCTCTAACAATAGTCAGACATCATATGTACGTCCCATCTACCTTGATACCTTGCTTCCATGACCCTCAAATCTTGATGGATACGATCACCCTGCTCATTACTCACTGCACCAAGATTGTCCGGGAAATTAGCAAGGCGGCTGGGTAAAAAATGCAATTTAATGCTCATGTTGCAACCTAGCTTTTGGAAGCTTTCCAAGAGTTGCTAGACAATTTCGGAGTAATTCAATTCTCGGGTATTTCCAAGAAAGTCTTTAACAATGTTTTTGAATGCCATATCCGTATTCCCCTTCTTCCAAAGAGGGAAATTAATTGGCTGAATGCGGTACTGGGCGTAATAGCTGACGCCTATATATATATATATATATAGAGAGAGAGAGAGAGAGAGAGTCAGAGAGTGAGAGAGAGAGAGAGAGAGAGAGAGANTGATTGAGACAAATGTAGACTCTCGAGTGTGTGTATGAGAGAGAGAGAGAGAGAGAGAGAGAGAAAGAGAGAGAGAGAGAGAGAGAGAGAGAGAGAGTGAGTGAGAGAGAGAGCGATAAACTAGGATACTCTATTTTACGTTAAGCATGCGCCCCACCCACATAGAAACCGAACGTGACGTGTGATAGAAGAAAGCAGTTTTGAAACCAGCATGTCTAATTCTATAAAAAAACAGTTAAAAAATCAAACTCAACAGAAATTGAGTTTCAAATTGTTCCCCAGTGTATTTAGTACATAAATATTCTTCAAGAAATTATCACTTTTCCCCCCTTGGCACAACAAAGACAATGACATTTTCGAAAAAGTACTCAGAGAAAAGGGTCTAAATAAAAGACACTGGGAAAAGACTTTCAATTTTCTAAAATGGAGAGTTCAGGACAATCCTGTCATGGACTGCCACTAAAAAGAATAGTGCATAAAGAACTTAGGTAGATGGAAGCACTGGTTGAAGAAGATTGCCCCTCATCCTACATATCCCCTTGTGTAGTTGTGTTTAGCTAAATTGTGTTTAATATTCATTAATAAAAATATTTTCTATTATAGTTGGCGGTTTGCTAAAATTCCGAAGGATTGGCAATGTTTAAATTTTTTTTTAAAGTTAAAATGTAATTATAGTTATAGTTATACCTATGATTAGTTATAGTTAGTTATAGTTATACCTATGATTAGTTATAGTTAGTTATATTTATACCTATGTAATACATATGTTTATAGTTATAGTTATGCCTATGTATAGTTATAGTTATACCTATGGTTATTAGGTATAGTTATAATTATACCTTCTATAACTAGGTATAGTTTTCAGAGGGGACGTAAAGATGACAGTACCTTTACGATATAAGTGCTCTTTTTATATCCCCATGCTAACTAAGCTAGAGTTGCTTACTCAAGAACTGCCTCTGTAGAATCAAAATTTTGTCGCTTACAAAGCTCCAATCCGAAGAGGCATCATTTTTGTGTTTTGCCATGCCACAACTCACCATTGGCTATATATTTGCACTATCGTGAATGAAATAATTACTCTTCTCCTCTCTCCTCGAAAACATTATTAACTTCAAATAAACTTCTGTTTAAAAATTTGCAACGCTTTACGACTAGAAAGCATAGTTTTTGGGGAGTCATTCAGAGGGAGAGAGAGAGAGAAGTATTATAGGATTTGCAGTAAGAACTCAGGACCTCGAGCAGTATTTTATTTTTGCAGCCTAAAAGTTAGCGTTAAATCAAGTAACAGCAGTTGAGAGAACCACGATTTGCTGCTTTCTTTATAGACTTCGTCCCTTAATGTTTCCCGGACTTTAGCTCCAAAGTACTGTTAGATATTTTACTTACTCTTAAGCCAATAAAATAACATAAGCCCTCAATTATAACCATATAGAAGGATTTAGATTAATTTTAATCACTTTCTAGTGTATACCATAGTAAGGGAAAATTTTGGTAGCTGTTTCAAAATTTTAATTAAAAAATTCAAATCATTTAAGGTTTAAATTTAATGAAATTCTGTGTAGAAGATAGCTCTGACTATTAAAAATATTATTTCTTGCATTTTCTTCCTAATTGCATATTCAAATATGATCATATTGAAATATGATCATGAAAAAGTAACAGTTCATTTAGTTTTCACAGTTAAGGCTTAGTAGCTTGTAAAGTTGTCCAAGTCTCCTATTTAGTTCCTGTCTTGTCCTGAGCCATGTATGTTTAGTATGGCATGGAAAAAAAACTATTTAAAGTAAACATTTAGATGAAAATATATTAGAACTAAATATTTTCAGCTACAAACTAATTGCGACAAAACAGGACAAAACCATCTCCTATTCCCTTGCCCAATATTAAAAAATATGCCCATCTCCGTTATTAGAGAAAATAGTGTATTGGAGAAATGGTTTCAGAAATGTAATGCTTTTGACAACCTATTGGCTTTGCTGACCTTCAATAAGGCTGTAAGCTTGTAATGCTTCATTTATCTTATATATTTCTTTTTTTACTACATATATTTCCATTTTTTTTTGTCTTGTTTCCTTTTGTTTATGTATATTTAGTCTTTTTTATTTTCTCCCTTCCATCAATATATTTCACTAAAATAGGTTCAATGCAAATTAATAATATTTAAATATTATGAGTAAAATAAACATAATAATAAATAATAATAAAAAAACAATTAAATGTATAGTGTATATAAAAGAATTTACCGTAAATAGTAAACTCGTTTTTCAGGTTTCGGGAAAAAATAAGTTATATAAAGATGATAGATCAAACTGGTAAAAATTTGGCACGGAAGTCTAGGGCCTTATCAAGAATTTATTTCAAGAAAATATAAATTCGTTGGAAAACATCAGCAATAATGCCAATTCAGCCTATCTGTATTAGAAAAAGTTTTTGGTATACTTATTGACATCATATGAGCTATGGTACTTAAATAATAAAAAAAATTCAATGTATTCTCTTTGAAATACCTAAACAAGTGCAGTGGCTTATTTGACTGCATCATTTTATAGCCCTGCGTCTTTAAACACATGTATTAATTTATTTTCATTAGTATCAACAGTAAAAATTGAAAACTTTTTATAAATATTGCTGATTTGAATGGCTAAAGAAAAATTTGGGTAACTATAGATAAGGCCACACCTCTATCTTATTTAATGAGATGAGAAGCTTCATAACTTGAAAAATTAGATCGTCAAGTCTCTAAAACAGTATAACTTCTAAAAAATAAGTTCCCATTTCCTGTAGAAGACCAATATAAAAGTTAGCAAGAAATTCCAATCTACATAAAAGCCCCAATCGTCATGTACAAATGACATCAGAGAAAAATGGGCGATGGGTTAGAGAATTAAATATAGGTTAGTGTTCTAAAATTTATATTAAAAAAAAAACATTTTAAGAAACGGATCCATTATGCAAGAAACGAAAGGTTTATAATTTTTAGAATAGAGCGTAAATACACTCAAGTTTTGGTGGCTGGGACAGCGATTTCCTTCATTTTCTCCAGTAATTTTTGGAAGGAGTCCAGTTTTCCACCGATGTAGCGGTCGATGGCTTCGTTGTTCCTCACGAAGCAGAATGTCGGGAGTACCTGAACCTGGAACCTCTTCATGGTGTCTTCCATCTCCGATCCGTCCACCTTGAGGAAGGTGATGTCGTTCTCTTCTGCCGCGATGGCCTCGAGGGTCTTGCCGGTCAGCTTGCAGGGTCCGCACCAGGGCGCCGTGAAGTAGAGGACGACCAGCTTCTCGCCCGCCAGTTCCAGATATTCCTTCAGCTCCTCTTCCGAGCTGCACTCCTGGAGGGGACTGTTGTAAGCTTCTTTTTCCTTGGACATCCCGGACGCGTCCTGGTTCATCGCTTGGCTCACTTGCTAAACTTTTCTCATCATATGCTTTCTACGAGCAATCGATAAATTATCTGTTTCTATATAAGTAGAATCCCATATGTTTACTTCTCTCTCCATTTTTAAAAGCAACTAGCGGAACGGCAAACTTCGTTTTGCCAAATTTTTTTTTTTGGGGGGGCTCTAAGCAAACATTAGTGTTGTATTATCACACGATTTAAATAGAGCTTTTAACGATATTTACGGCCTTCAAATAAAAAGTCATGGAATAACTATCATAAAGTTTTTTCACAGAATAATTTACATATGGTGTAGATATGAGCTCAATAAAAAAAACACATGTATTTAAGGCATATTGGAAATGAAAATTTGATTTTGCCACCGAAAATCAAGAATCAGACTTCACAGTGTCACCCGCCTGAATATTCTGAGGATTCCCTGAAAATTTCATCAAAATCGGCCCAGCCGTTTTAAAGTCCATACGTTACATACATACACACATCCTGTTTTATATATATATATATAGATTCCTCTGGTTTGTTGTATCAAACTGACGTTCTTGAAGACTTGATCAATTCATGTAAATATTAAGATTAAATAAAAAATAATTAACAGGAAACCCATTTTCTTTTACAATCAAGAATTACTACCATAACCATAAAAAGCTACAAAACTTCCTCTCAAATTATTTCTTATCGAATTATAGTTTGCTCACTGTTTTGTTGAAAAATACATTTAGTGCAATTATATATATATATATNTGTTTTACATAATGAAATATCGCTTATCGCTTTTAAATGTAATTTGAAATAATAAGTTCATTACAGAGTGAAATTGGACATTAACTAAAATTTCAAGGGCGTTTAAAATGATTTTTTTTCTCCATTTTTTGGAATATTAAATTATTTAATTTAGAGTACTGAAATTCAAAACAAAATTTGGCAGAAGAAATATTTTATAAGATTTACTATAAAATTAGAATAGGGGGGTTTATCCATACCGTATATTTTAATTTTACAGCTTATTAGCCAATTTATTGTACTGGTTTTATTTTTTTAAAATTGTATTTCGCTTTTAAAAGTAAAAAGAAAACCCGATATCGTTATTGGACGAGATACTGTCATGTGCCAGTATAAAAGTCTTTTCGTTGCAGCAGTCGTGATATTTAATTTAGTAAAATGGAACTCAACTCAGATTTGTTTATTTATAAAATATATAATCTATAAATGTGGAGGATCACAAAAACTGGAAATTTCAAATACTAATAAGATTCAACTATATTGCTGAGGAATTCGCTCAGTTTACGCAGCTCCTGTGGGACATATGTTTTGCTGGCAACATCGGCATGGTCTGAGAAAAGCCCAATAATCTCTTTACATTTAGTTATTCCAAACATGATTTTACCTAATCTGTCAATCTTCCAATCATTCACCAGTAGGCCTTAGATTTTCAAACCTCTACCCCAGGCTCATTGACTACGTTCCTCTCTGTATATATTGGAGGAATATTTGCCCACAAATGTGTGTGTGTATATATATATATATATATGGGGATTTCCCTATGGGTAATCTGCTAGTGTTTAAATATGAATAAATAAGTATTCTTTCTTGGGAACGAATATTCTATAAGCCTTGGAAGTTAGAGAGTTCTCTGCGAGATAACTCATAATCAAATTCTCTTAGAGTCTACCATACAACGGATAACTACCAAAACTAACCCTTCTGTGCAAGGTGGAGACAAAGTAAATAAAGGGCCATGGGGGGATGTAAATAGCATTCGCAGGCGGGATTGTCCATGCCCAGAAGCAGGCACTCTGAAGCAGTAGGGAGCTGAGTGGGGAGAGCAATGAGAGGACAAAGGGAGGTTTGTCGGCGGACATTGTCTATCTGTTTGCCCGGGGGAGAGGGTACTGTGTCCGGCGGAAACCGCCAATCCAGGGCAAGTCACAATCATCACCTATAAACAACCAACATGACATCAATAAAAATCAAATAACAATACAATATATATCTATTAACAAATTACAGATGCTTAATAAATCAATTACATCCACTGGATTCCTTTTCATATACATAATAAGAGCAGGTGGGGGAAAGAGTGTTGTGAACACACTAAAACCAAAAAATTGCAAGGAATGTTAAATTTTCGGGGAGACTTCTCGCCTTCGTCAGTATGGAGTGACGGGAGTCATCAACATGCACATCCGAAAATTGTGTATACCTGATTCAATGCAATGTACTACGCCCCGCAATCTCAGAACTAATAACTACAGAGCATTCTGTTGAGAACCACAGCACCCTCTTCCCATAGAAAGGCATGCTCAGAGTTATTTAAAGAGTTGTAATGACTTTTTTCCAGTCCAAGTGATTGAACAACTTCCCGAGACGGCTTCAGATTCGCAACTGAAGACGAGAGTGTGCGCCTATATCCACATTCTCAAAGCCACTACAAGACCTGGTATCAATTGACTACAATTGGAGGATTAGGGAAATCCCAATCTTCTTCTCCTTCCTTTGAGTCCTTTCCACTCTCTGGACTCTCTCTACACTCGTCACTGTACGAGAATCCGTAGAAGGGCGAGAATCCCCGAAAATTTTACTCTATGTAGGTTTTCTTTTTGCGTGTACACTACACTCTTTCTTCCTTCTGTTCTTATTTATTATATACATCGCAGCCGCGAGTGTTTTACTTTCTGCATATATGTATATATATATGTGTGTGTGTGTGTATAAATTTTCTTTATTTAACCTCCTTGACAACCTCCTTCGTCAAGAAAGATGGGGGGTATAACTGGTTGCCACACTGGTCTAAACATCCATGGCACTGAATAATTTATATTTACCGATAAAAGCCTGCCCAGAGAGGGATTTGAACGCTCAATGGCAGGATTAAGAGCCTAACGGATCCCCTCAGTTATCTGAGCGTCAAATAATTATAATTTTAGTGCTGAGTGTTACGGACTCTAGCATTGAGTTGGTTATAGAATCATATTTTCTATAAAACACAAAACTGATCTATTGATTTGTGGGATTGAGAGTTTACTTAAAAGTAAAATTTACTTAAAACATTTAAATCTTCTTAATTCAACAAATATTCATAATAACATTAAAATAATAATTATAGGATTAATTGATTATCCAGAAAAATTGAATCAAAAAGAGAGGGGTCAGTTGAATTCAAATTTTGTGTATAAATATTTAAAATTACACTCTGACGGATTTTTTTAGTGTTTGCTGCTCCTGCTTGACGACTTTTTTTTTTTTCTATAATTCAAATAGATAGATAGATAAATACTTTATTGGCTTAGGACTATGAGTCCTCTCTTACAGACAAGACCCAATACAATATTTGTCAATATTTATATGCCATAAATTGCATTAATTACCACACAAAAAAAATATGGTATAATATTTAGCGTAGCGCAATGAAAGCCAGCACTCTATATTAATAGTGAGGGGGGGGGGTCTTCCAGATATTCCGAAATTCAAGCTTATTTCATTAACTTCGGACTTAACAAGAGTTAATAACTAACTTGATTTTACAAGAAATTTACAATAAAGAGAAAATGCTTCTTCTTCGCCCTACCCTTGTATTACTCCAGTCATCCCACAGTGTGCCGTTTTACAAACCCAGCTGGACAAAATTAATATCACTTAATTAAAAAATATTAACTGTATTCCAAAAACCTACTCTGTACTACATTTCAGATAGTATGAAACTTAATATAATTTCAGATTTGAAGGCTAAAATAAAGCCTGATATTTTCTAATTTTGAAGTCATGAAACAAATATAATTAAATAGTTGAGTAGGAATTATAGGCAGGATTAGAACAAAAATTAAATGTCGCTTTCCTCCTAAGCAAACCTTAATAAAAAGTTAAGAAGATATAAAACATAATTTACTTTTACAGTTATATTCATCTAAATAGTGATTTTAGTCAACTTTTTAAGTTACTAAACCGTAATAGCTTTCTCCACTACCAGACGCACCATCAACCCCCGCTGTCAACATCTGCACTAAGCATCGTGTAGCACATCTGTATTCGTGATATGTGACATTCTCGTGGAATTTCTCTCCCTAAAAATACTGAATTAATTTTCTTTAGTTACCTGGTCATCTTCAGTGGTTCAATAGGCATTAAAACGTTTCTAACTGTTTGAGATCCATGCATAAGAATTTTGTGTATCGTAACGGGCATGCGATAACAATTTCAGAGACTCACTAAAAGCTCAGATCTTTCGTTCGTGTAAACCCGAAAAGCCGAGCCGTTAATTTCAGGCAAGAGCTTATAGTAGGACACCAAAAGGGATGATTAACTAAACAAACTATGGGAAATATAAAATTTCCTTGGCAAAAAACATTGCCATTAAACTGATCTCTCAAAGAGATGAAGTGGAAGTACCTAGATAATGGGTGAATCTCAATCCCTAATGCTATAAAATAATATGTCTTTTATAATTTATTTGATTATTTAACTTATAAAATAGTATTAATTTATTATATAAATTTAATGTTTATTTTTAGCAATAATACTTATGCTTAAGTGTCTAATTTTTTTTAGGACTTCTGAAGATGACTTTCTAAGGTCGAAAGAGCTCAAGTTGGAATAAACACACTGTGGATATATATTCGACTAAGGAATCTTTGTGAGAATTTTTTTTTTTTTTCATTGAGATAAAAAATTTATAACAATAATTACACCACTCTTTTTTCTCAATTTCTGCATTGTCAGTTCAGTAGAGTGACAAAGCTTATCCAGCCGATCTCCTTCAACGATATTCCTAAATTTTTTTTTTTTTTTCGTTCAAAAAAATAAATAAATAAAACGCTCTTCATAGTCTGCCCAGTAGTCCCAGGACTGCCAGTAAGAAGATCGGATGGCTTCCTAGAAGACCAAGAAGAATAAGCACTGAGATTGTTTTTTGTTTTTTTGTTGTTGTTGTTTTTCTTTTTAAACACGAATAGTATTTTTGTAAACAAAATTTAATTTTGGGACAATTTTTAGGGTTCATGATAGTATCATTGCAAATTAAGAATTGTTATAACTAGTAAATTATATAATGTAATGAATCATTGTATAGGTTAGTTTATTTTGTATTACTGCTTAAACTATTTTTTATCTTTCCCGACTAGACATCTGATAGTTTTGTTCTAGTATATTACTGCATGTTTTATTTCTGTTAGCGTAATAAAATTTAGTATATGTTGAAACACTTACTTGAATATTGACGGTGGGGGGGGGGGTAATATTATGAGGGCTAGTTCCAGTTTTTCCAGTAAATCAGTCATGCAATTGAACGCACAACGATCGCACAAAGCTTAGATCTTCTGCGACTCTTCTCCACAAAACGTGTGGATCCAATTATTACACTGAAGAAAATCAACAACGTTTCTCTCGATAGTAAATAATTTTCCTGCCGAAAAACTCTCGTCGTGAGAATTAAAACCCATCTCAAAACTCAACTCTTAACCCCATATATATATAGGNGCTGCATTTTCTATAAAAATATTCATCTCCAGAAAAAAAAAAAAAGTTCGAGTGTTTATATGTGCATTGGGATTAGTGATAGACATCATTTAATCTATCAATGTAAGAATATATTGTGATCCAACCGAATAAAAACATTGATAGTATATATACGAAAGAGCTGACTCCGCTTATCTCCCCAACCAAAAGAGAAATTAGTGGGAGCTTGTTGAGAAATAAATTAAGCGATAAGAGAGACCCCACTGCTGCATTTTCTATAAAAATATTCATCTCCAGAAAAAAAAAAAAAGTTCGAGTGTTTATATGTGCATTGGGATTAGTGATAGACATCATTTAATCTATCAATGTAAGAATATATTGTGATCCAACCGAATAAAAACATTGATAGTATTTTTAGAATACAATCCAAGAGCAATGGTGATTACTAACTCCGCAGAATTCAGGATTCAGGATGCTTTTCCCCCCAGGGCCAGTCCCATTTTTGCCATGTGCAGATGGCGGCACCCTCTCCCAGAGAGAGGAGGAGGGATTTGGTCGAAGTGGCCCCAATCAAGCAAACCCTCAGTTCAAGGTCTCTAGGTGAGGGTGCCACAAGGCTGAGCTGACACATGAAGAGGGACGCTCACCAACTGTTGGGCAGGAAGTTTACCATGTAGGTTGCCATTCACTGTTATTGTGGCAATTTGTAATTTTATAAGGACTCCTAATTACATAAATTTATATTGCTTTTAGGAAATAATTTGTTGATATTTGAAAATGAATGTTATATATAAATGTTCCTACATACTCATAAGTAAACATCTGCATTGTATTCTTCATTATCTCTACCTCTCCTAACGACACTGACTCATTTTTCGGTAAAACTCTTTTTATCATACCATCTATTATCCGTCTTTTGAAGAAGATGGTTTGAATACGGATAATAGAAGGTATGATAGTTCTATATTCATTAGTAGTGAAAATAACCTTTTAGATTATTTACATGACAAAACTCTTTTTACTATAATCGAACAGCTCCTTAAATATATTCTTCCAAAGTTTTCTTACCAAGCTCATTAGAAATTTACTCACCCCTAATGATGACTAGAAAAATTTCTTTACAGTTCTTCTACAATTGAAAATGTATTAATTGGAATTCTAATGGCCTGAAGTTCAAGGCAGTCTCCCTCAAGGAACTTCTCGAAGGTAAGAGGTGGACGTATTCTGCGTGACAGACACATCTCTCCAGTGGTGACAGATTCCGATTCCCGTTTCGCAGTCTACAAAAATGATAGGAAGAAGGCATTTGCAATTTTAGTAAGGACATCTGTCAGACACGACCAGCTCCTAGAGTTCTCCGATGTACAACAGCTCGAGGTCTGCGGGGTACGTCTCTACACTAACGACCCCTGTATTTTATTTTGCGGCTACCTGCAATTATCACTCTTCACCCTCCCCCCCCCCCCTAACACTTCTGTTCCAAAACATTACAAATTTTCAAAAACTAATTAGAGGTAAATTTATATACGAAAAATTTAAAGAATTTTATATTTTACAACATTATGATCTACTTAATACTTGAAGATAAATGCCAGATAGAATTGGTAGTATGTTATATTGCTAGAAAAATATATAAAGCAGTGGAGCACTCTACCTATACCGAACTTCGAGGTCGTTGCGGAAGGCCCCGGCGTGCCAGATGAACCTTATTAAAAGAAGGAACCGTTACAGTTACAGCAGGTACAAAGATTTTGTGATGAGATAGATTTTAATAAGATTTTTCATATAAAATTACCAATAGGGGAAACTCCTGGAGATGACAGAATGCCAATTTGCCGGATAAGCCGCAAGGATCCCCTGAAAATTAAAGACCTATCAATCTCCTCAATAGACTTTCAAAAATTATAGAAAATTTTATCCTAGACCGTTCAAACAACCATTTTACTGAAATGCCCTTCCCAGTCATCAGTTCGTCTTCAAACGCACTCACTCAAGACATTGTTCGCGGTTTCGAAGATAGGGAGTACACTGTGAAGATATGCAGTGTGAAAGTGACATCAGCTTTCGATAAAGTATTTCATTCTGGCCTCCTGAAGAAACTTCAGACCAGTAAAACTCCCAATTATCTCTTGAACATTGTTGCTTCTTTTCTTGAAAACAGGACTCTCTAAATTAGAATAGAGCAAACGCTCAGCTCCAAAAAAATAATTGTTTCAGGAGTACCATAGGGTTAAAAATTAATCCTTGCCCTTTTTAATTTTTACTGCTCAGACTTGCCTAACCCTTATGGATCTACGCAGCACCCATTTGGTCAAGCCTGAATAAAAACAACCTGAAGAACCTCCAAGCCTTCTGAATTAAAGTCCTCTGACATACAGTTCAAGCCCCCCGGTTCGGAGAAAAGCCCAAATCCACAGGGAACCGACCATCTCAGAAATATAAACCTTAATCTGAAATACTACGTACCTCGAAAAACTGCCCTCACTTCCCACTGCTCCAGTCTTAAGCATTAGTCAGCCTTACAAAGAAGGCTGAAACTCAGACTTTTTCAAGACTTATTTGTTATGTTTATTTTGTTTTATTTTCATTTCATATTTTAGGATTGATATTTTGTTGCCGATCCAATAAATGTAATTTTCTTCTTCTTCATAATCAACATATGCATGAGTTTAATTTTTATAGAATCTAATCACTTAGTTGCACCTGACCTAAATACTGCTTTTAATAAAAAATTTCAATGATATTTTAATATATTATCAAATTAATTTTAGAGTATAAATAGTTCATAGAGGTTTAAAAGTAAAACTGTCAGCTAAAGGGATGTAAAAAAATGCCCATAGTCTACAAGATCACTTTGTCTCTTTTAACAGGAAATAAAAATGTTTTAAGAACCCACTGAAGGAGAAATTATTTTACTCTTAAATATCTATTTAACCACTACACATAAAATTTTAATGCATATTAATAAAATAAAATAAATATTACTGTACACAACTTTTTTTATTCAGAGTATGTATCAGAGAAATACAAATCATACAAAGTGACAATTAAACAATCTGAGAGATATAACAATATCAAACATCCAACATGTCAGAAATAACTATTTTGATAGAAATAAAACAAACATTTGCAAATAGATAGAAAAATTTATATGGAACTGAAGATCATAATTTTTACACTTTATATATTCTAGTGAACAAGAATATATATCAAAATGGTCCCATAAACTTAAATAAACGGCAAAGAGAGAGGTTTAACTCAGTTTTATTAATTTAACATTAATTATTAATCATATTAGCTTTTTAGTTTTCAAATATATTTTAAGTATCTATAAAAAAACTCAATTGTTTTCTACTATCTAAGCTACAAGGGAGACATGACGTAAGATACAATTTCTTAACAGACTCTAGGGAGATTAATATAAAAAATATAATATTTACACACCTCACCATATCTAGATATATCTTATGCAGTTCATCATTCAATTTATCTCAGCCAACATAACTGCAGCAAAAATTTTAATTCAAACTAATAAAAAATTAATGCATTAGTATTTTAGCTTCTACAGGTAAAACCTCATTTTAAGCAAGAAAGGATTAGTCAAAGCACCTGGTAAAGCCCCAAAGATTCCGAGCATATACAGCCACCCCTAGCTTTAGAGAGCCAGTTTCCATCAGGTCTCAAAGATTCATTAATAAGATTGAATCGTTTCATAATACAAAATAGACGCCATACTTTAAAAGTTTTGCAAAGAGGAGAAGAAAAAACTTTTGACCAGGAAAGTTATATTTAAGCTAATTGAGTATATCGGTAAATTGTTATTGGCACAAGTTAAAAAAAAAAACTAACCTTAAAAGGAATAATAGAAAAACACTATGGATTCAAGGGATAAAACTACTTGGAAACATCCAATTGCAGACTTAATATTAATTAGATTTACGTTGTACATAATTTCATTGTCAGCAATTACTTGATATGGAATGGATTATGACTGATTAATTTATTTTGTATTTTATGGATTTTCAGTAAATACTATTTGACCATATTTTAATTTATAAATAAATTACACTGTAAGCCTGTTAAGGATACATAATATAATTTATTAAGATGAAATTCTACATTTTTCAACTTCTTTAATATAACATATACATACATGGGCATAAATAAAAAACTAGTAATAGAAGAGAATAATGTCTTCTAATGGGTTAAGGCCTTGTTTATATAAAAAGAATAATATCTTCAAGTTAAATTAAAACACCTTATAAGTAACAAATTGAAACTGCAACTACAAAATAATTTTTAACCCTGTGAATAATTTCAGACCTATCCATTAATATCACTATTTATTTCTCCACTTATTACTGACCCATATTGAGTATAGCAAGCTCATATTATTTTACAAGTCTAAATCACTAATATGAACTCACATTAAAATGTTGAAACCAAATATTTTGAACTGCCAAATGTTAATGCCTATTTACTAGTTTCTTCCTTTTTTCCATATCCAGTAAAATAAATAAAAAAATTCCATCATCTGAAGTAACCAAATTTAAATGTTTTCTCAAAATCATACTAATCCATCGAAAAATGTTTTTATTTGTCTAAAAATCTGTAATATTCACAAAATAATTACAATGTACATAAATCACATTTATCTTGCGTTAATTAAAGCACATTTGTTTTTATTTAATGAGATAGGAAATGATATTTACATACTAATATACTAAATTTCTTTGATATTTATGTATTGTAATGTTTGTTTTTAGTAATCATGATCAAACTCAATTCAGTTCAGAAAATTTCAATGACTCAGGGCAATTAACAAATTAGATTTTAATAAAAGCTTAATAAAATATCTTCTAATCTAATGTTCTTACTAAATAATAAAATTTGTATTTAATTAATAGTATATTGTTAGCTGTCCATTTAACTTGAAAAAGGCATGACTATTGGCTGCAACATCCAAAAGCAATATGTTCTTATTAATGAATACTATTTGCAAGTGAAACAATTATATTTATTAGATAATGTTAATAATAGTATTTTGCCACTAAGTGATTATGCCAAATCCTTATCTTGAGAACAAATTATGGTAGCATTTATTGACCTAAAAGAATAAACTGTACTATGCAGGTAATACAAATAAGCATTGATGGATCCTGGTTCCGTATTAAGTTCTTGACAGAATTTAGCCCAAATTCAAAAACTCTTAAAGCAATTTGTTGTTAAGTTGGTACCAACTGTCTGAAGGATTGGTCCCAAATAATCTGAAAGCATGCACAGTAAAGCTGTGCCATCCTCAAGAACCACAAACTAGTTTCAAACCGGCATGAACACTATCTACATGTTCTTATGACATTTAGCTAATGCCTCATGTAGAAAAAACTTCAGAAATGTTATGTATACCTACTTGAAAACAACTACAAAAAGCATTTTTAATAACAAAATAACCTAGACAGAGAATCAAACCTTCTTAGTGTTTTATCTAGCATTCAAAATAATGAATGGTCTCATTTTGAGGATTATTGCTCTTTTTCTTGAAGATTGAACAACTATCCAAGTAATATTCCTTTCCAAAAATGAAAATTAATAACTAAGAATCTTTGACAATCAAGGAATAACACTCATGAACAATCAATAATCCATGAAATTGTTTAAGTATCCATTCTGGGTAGATTTTAGTTAAAAACACGTTATACTTTAAATTTATTATAGATTTATAGTAATTTAATGGAATGATAAATTTACGTAGTCATGAATCTTCCATTCCAATGTGCCTAATATCCTTTTTCATACTTAACGGCTTGAAATTAAAATAATAAGACTTTCAATAGTTCAGGATGGAGAAAGTTAAAATGTAACCAAAGGTTTTGCTCAGATATCATCTTTGTTATTATTAAGATAAAACCATTTGGCTGATTTAGCAGTTGACTTCTCTAAAATCAGAGAGAACTGACCCCAGGCAACTGTTTACTTCTGTTGCAGTCTCGATTTTCATTTTTTTCATCAATAATGAGTTACTTGTCTTGTAGACCTTGGCAATATCTCCTTTGGTTATTGGTTATTTCATACTTTACCAGTATATGCAATAATGCTACTGAGGTATAATGTAACTTTTTCAAGAATTCTTAATCTTCTATAAGCAAATTTTTTGTAAGTAAATGAAGCTATTTATAGTGGTCCCATGAAGCGACCTTGGAAATTTTTTCTACATATATCTATACCAATCCTGCTTAGATGCTAAAAGTGTGATCCATTTTATATACACTCAAGAACACACAAACGCACGCACGCACTCATGACAGACGCACACACACACACACTCATGAATAAAAATTGGTTATTGGATAAGTTTATTAATGGCTGGAATTGATCAAGGGAATTTAAAGAAAGACCAAATTGAAAAATTATCAATATCTTCATTACTAATAGATTAAAGAAGTATAATAGAATTTATGTGTATAATATAATTTTGTAGATAATGGATAGTNATTGTTTATACAATACAGTATTGTTCTATTTTGCCTTTATGTCAATAATTATTTATTGATTACCATAAAGGTAGCATTACACTTTCAGATTTAATATAATTAAATAAATAGCTCATTACCATAAATATGTTAGCATATAATATAATTTTATGTCACGTGTTTTTAATACATATATATCTATAAGTCAGATTAAAGAAGACATTTAATAATATGATTTTTAATGTAGGGCCCTCTTATTTTTTAGATATAGAAACCGAATATTTTAGCCTTCTATTGAAAACCATTAAACATTTTTGGTTGAAATCAAATGAGAGGAAGACCAAACTTTATAATCGTGGTTTCTTTGTTTTTATTTAGTTAGGAAAAAGTTTAGAGTACAGAATAGGTAAGATTTATGTAGTTAATTGTTAATTTAATTTATGTTGTTAAAATTAACATTAATTTTCTATACTTGTACCTAAAATATTTACAAGCAAAAAGCTTTGCAAATGAGGATATTTATGGATATAAGAATGATAGACGAATGCTTTTCCAATCTTCCTTTCCGGCCAGTCAAGAACTAGGCTTAATGGCCTTATCTTTTACACACTAAAAGCTTGTAAGATATACTTAAAGCATGGGTAATTTGTTTACCTTACGCAGCTTTAATAACTTTATTTAATAACTCTTGCTTTCTCCGTGCATTCAAATGTCAATTAGGACATTTCCTAAATTTAATCTTAATTCCAAAGGTCTCTTTTTTCTGATAAGTAATTATGTTTAAGTAATCATGTTAGCAAAATTAAGTTCATCATCTGATTCAGACTGGTGATTCACCAGTGATCCAATACCAATATAAATAAATAGATAAGTAATTTTTATTGTTGGAAGATGTCAACTAAATAGAGATGTTTTCTTAAAAGCAGTTTCTTCATTATCAAATGTTATGCAGATGATTTCATCATTCATACCCTTCGCTAAAAAAATAACCAATTTTTTTCCATTCAAAACCTAGTAGACATTCATGAAAATTATAAAAAGTTCAAAAGAAAAATATCATTTTAAAGCACAAACAGAAAAATACTCGGCACTAAAACCTTAAACAGAACAGGCCCACTAAATGCCTGAAGATAAAAATGAAGAAAATATTAAGTGAAAAAAATCCCTTTTACCAAATAAAATAATAAAAGGTTGAGAATATTCTGATAATTTTAGATGCCTAGCTGACTTTGAATGGTAAAAATTACTCATTATTTGTCTAAAATTCTACAAAAAATAAGCCAATCTGCAAGAGAATCTACCATTAAGACAAAATTACCAAGAACAAACCACCTACCTTATCAAAACACTACTATAAAAACAAGAACCACCAATCTCAATACACATAAATTCCTTAGGGTATAGAGTAGTACCAGGTAGTCTAATCCTTCATCCATAAGATATATTTAGAGGAGATTAAGTATATAATTTGGGAGGTGGAAACTTTTATGGAAACTGGTCAGAACAGCCACACCTACCTACCTTCGTGAGTAGGACATCCCTTATGCATGTTGCATCCCATTTCCCTGCATTAACAAATAGTTAACCATAATAAAAACAACAAAACGATAATTAAGATCTTGATTCCTGTTGTACCAATTAGCAAATGCACAAAAAATCTTATATTTATTAATATAAGATTAATAATTAAAATCTTAAATAGATAATTCATAAAAATGAATAATCTGATGTTAGATGGAAATGGCCTTTTCATACATTTTTAAGGAAAATCTCTACCCCCCCCCCCCCCCCAAAAAAAAAAAAGAAAAATATTCCAACAAACAGCAATTCTTGGTGAAGTTCATTTTATTTGTTAGGGAAGTTTTATTAACTATGAGTCATATTTGATTGAATCATAGTTAATAAAATATCTGGCTGATTCAAGAAGCCATTATTACTCAAAACCTTAAAATAAATTGAACTCATTAAAAAAAAAGCAACAAATAAAATAGATTTTAAAAATAAAAACAAAAATAATCAATAAATTCCATTGCTGAAAACATTAGCTCACAATGGAAGGGTTTCAATAGAAATCAGGCCAGGTCTGACAATTAGAAAAAAAAGCTAGATCAAAAATTTATTCTATAAACATTAGAATCATTTTCAATAACTTTCTAGACTGAAAGTGATAAACTGAATTCTAATAACCCTGGTTCCATTATTAGTATAGTCTAGTAGTTAAACTTCAGGTACTAGAAGATGTCTTCCATCAGTCACCTCCCTCATTCCTAATAAGATTTCAATTGTTATTGAAGTATTTTATCAATGGTTTCTCCACATATCTCTTTGGTCCAAACTTACTCAAAACAAAGAAAAAGAAAAAAAATACTTTCAATAACACTCAACTCTTATTTGTTTCAGTAAAGCAGAAAATTAAACAAAATACTAAACAATAAAAATGGTCTATTTTAGTTTTAAACAATATCATATATAAATAAAAATCCGCAAGCCTCCAAACATATAACAAAAGATTAAACATTCAAAATGTGTACAATGTAAATATTTAACAAAAACAATATGGGATATTTTTTCTTTGTATTAATACAGAGGAAAAGGTATTTCACATTACCATTAAAGATTTAAAAATAATATTTCTTCTTTCATCATTATTTATTTTCTTATTTATAAATAAACTTTTAACTCAATCAATTCTTTTTTAAGTTGAAAAAACCAAATTTTAGAATACCACAATTAAATTAAATTGAATTCTTTCTTATAGATAGTCAAAGTTTTATTTACAATTCATGTTTTATCTGAAATGTAATACGACTAGAAGAAGATATTTATTTTAAAATAATTCTTAAAATATTAAGGAATGAAAACCAGGTATCTGGCTTACGGATGGTTGGGATCATACTGTGAAACAAAAAATACCTACTTTCACTATCTCAAGTAACAGAGAAATTCATTGATTTATTAATGGCGAAAAAATGGACAGCATGTAGACAAACTTTAAAACTTAAATGAGATCACTACAAATACAAATCTATTACAAATATATTTGTTTACTGTATTTGAAAATATATGGTATTTCCAATAGTTTTTGTGATAAAAAAAACATATTAACTAAGGTAAATTCATGAATAAATTTATTGATGTGCCTCATAACAACCAAGTACCTTCACCATAATGGATTAAGTACAGTAAAATTTAAATAACTCTTACAATATCTTTTATCAAAAAAATTTGAAAAATCAGTCATTTATGTACACACAAAGAATAAATTAATAAATAACCGTGCTTTTGTGAATGGTGCAATTCTTATACCTAATTAATAAATAGAGAGACATTCACAGGTAATTAGCTTCCAAGAACAGAAGAAAACAAGTGGGTGTCAGGATGAAATTAAATATTCTGTCTCGTTTCAATATTTTATACATATCAACAAATAGCCTTACAAAAAATTTATGAAAACTCCATAGAAAAATAACAAACAATAAAATAACAATTATCCAATTTAATCCAATTTCACTTTAGAAATTGGTCCTGTTGACATCAACTATTTACTTTAACATTTAAATATATATATATATATA
>KZ807062.1:888560-900006 GCA_000696205.2 Oncopeltus fasciatus
ATATATATATATAAATTATCATATTTGGATTACTAAGTATGAAAATTATTTCTTATATTAAAATTGATAGATATTAATTTCTGTCCTTCCATTTTCAAAGTTTTAGGTATGTTAATGATTCTGATAACAGATGAATATAAATTATTCAAATAAAAATTTCATTTTATACTGAAATTAAAGACCACCAAATGTAACTTCTCAAAACTAATAATCAAACTTTGATTTTAGAGAATTTTATGACTACTGAATTATGTGCCAAACAATTGAGGCTTTCAAAATGGAGCTAAGTCCAGAATATTGAGAATATCATGGATGAAATAATGAATGAAGCTATTCTATAGCATATGAATAAAGAGAGGTATTAACCTCATAAAAAGAAAGCTATAGCATTCTGTCCATACAATGATAAATTAGAATTTCAAATATATTATTGAGTTCAGAATCAACAAATAAATAAGAAAAACATATTATTTTTTAGGATGAAAAATGATTCTGACTAGCATTACATCAATAAAGCTGATCGGGTCTTTCAAACACTTGCCTTTAGGTGTCTTATTCAAGATATTTTATTAGTTCACAATTTTTAAAATCAAATTTCTTTCAAAAACTTGCACCATTAAGGTTAAGTATTTACCATCATGCCAAGTAGGAATAGGAAGCATATGGAATTAATATATATTAGATATTTTATAGTATAAATGAGTATATCTCTATCTATTTTAAAATTAATAGACATTAAAGATTCAAATTTTAATACATACTATATTCTACAGTGAATGATACTGAACTATATTTTCTTAAGTTCATTAAATAATTCATGACATAAACTGTTACACGCCAATTGGAATTACCAAGCTACCAAGACCCTAGCATCCGAGTCACCAATAAATCAAATTATTATTAAAAGAAAAAAAAATCATATAAGTTTAAACATGTTTATCTCCTTTAGAAAATTCATTACTCCAGCTGTGTTAACTACATCATTTCCCAAGGAATATTTCAATTCTCAGGAAACAGTGTTTAGCTCTGGTCATGGCATAAATAGGCCATTTACAAATTATATGTCGAACTGTGGTGTTGACACCACAAGCAGCACATAAAGGAAGCACATCCCGCTCGAACAAATATCCATATGTAAACCTTGCTCTTGCTGACTATAATTTTTGACTGGGAAATACACTATTAGGTTGAGGAAGAATACTTCCATCGACAAGCATGTTAGCCACCCGGGAATTCTCAGACCCAATGGAATGGTTGAAAAAAAGCAAGCAGCATTAGGCTCTTCCAAACCTTGGCCTAAATATTGTATCAAAAGAAAGGTGTGAGGGATCCCCTGACTGCTTGCTCGAAAACCTGGTAGCCGGAATATGTCTCTGAATAAATAAAGACTTAACACTTGTCTCACAACATAAGCTAATAACTAGGCTACTGCGAAAGGCACCGGTAATCAAATGGAGACTGCCGTGAAGAATAGAAACCAGCGGCATTACAGAAGACATTAGAACTCACAGAATCGTAAATAAAGCTCCCATAGTTTATCTTGGACAAAATCAAAGCCTCGAAAATCACCTGAAGTGTCGTCCAATCATTACCCCCTTAGTGTTTAGGTCTAAAAATGTATTTTCTTAAATATCTTTATTCTGGTAAATATCACTTACTTATACTTCTAAGAAGTAAGTGTGGATTAGTTAATGGTCATGTAAGTATATACTGCACTTTAACAGAATTCATCTTATCATCTGTACTCAATAAAGTAGAGTTTGTTATTTTACAATAATTATTTAAGCCTGTAATATATTTTTTTAATATTTTGATATAGCTTAAAATTATTTGTATTCTTTTATTTTCAGACTGTGATTAGAGTATTCATATTATAGATTATATGTTCAGTCACCCGCAGTTCTTTTCTTAAAAATTCAGCTTTGTCAAGTCATATGTTCATATTAGCCTCTCTGAGTCTCTGGAATACTTGACTTAATTTTTGTATGTGTTACAGTAGCTGGTACTGTGTATAATAATGGCTCGTAAATAAATGAGATTCCTAAATTATTTAAGCCTATTACGAAATATATGGCAAAATTTTTAAAAAATCTTAAATTACAATTGTTGGCTGTTTTCTTACAAATAAAAATGAATGAAATATAATAATTTATAATAGAGAGTTTTTGACTGAGCAGGTTAGTAGAGAATTTATTAGTGTCTGGTCAAGGTTGATCCAAAAAAATACAAATTAAGAAATGTATTTTTTATAAATATCTCCTTCGGGGAGATAACTAACGATAGTCTGTACATTCATACCGAATAGGAAGTGTAAAGCTAGGAGCTAGAAACAATCATTAAAACATATACAGAATTAAGACTTACTAAGTAAAATAAGATTTAATACATAATAGGAAGATATATACAATACATAAATAATAAATGTATTATTCATTGCATTATATCAATCAAATAATGAATGTCTAAAGAAAAAAACATATTACCTTAAGCACTTGACCTCTTATAGGGACTAATTTTGTGTCCCCACAAAGGTCTTTAGCTCCAAGGCCGGTACAATTGATGATGGCATCAAATTTCCCATATTTACTAACGTCTGTAAAACTGGTTAGTCTTCCATGGCTAACAGTACCACCATTTGCCAAAAACCTTATAAAAAAAAAAAATTACAAATTTATATATTCATAAATTAATGGGAAAAAAAATTATTTCTAGCTTTAGCTATACTTAGATAATTAATTATTTATTATATTGATATACATTAATTTTTTTTTTTAAATATAATATCAAAAGTAAGAAACTGCCCTGTGAATAATATTCATAAATCATTTTCTTCAAAACAAGGAGTCCGGGAGGACTGGAAAGATTTATTAAATTTTTCATTTGTCTAGAAAGCAAAGGTTTAGGATTGGAACTCTTCATGAGAATTTTATCACAAGCATATAGTTTCTAGTTTAGTAAAATATATTTTCTTATTAGTTATAGATCTGCTAGTGTATTTCCAACAAATATATAGCTAGAACAGATATTTTGATTTCAAAGAATTTTTTTACTTCTAATTTTTCTTCAAACTTGTCTGAAACTATTGACAATTAAATTCACACTCAAATAGGTTTAAACATGGTGGGTAAAATGTGCACTTCTTATAACCTGTGCATAACTAAAAGATAGCCCATTGTGTGTTTTTTTATAGATTAATCTTATTTAGGGAATGTATAAGTCTTATTTAGTTCTATAAAACCTTAAAGTGCCCTAGGGAGACAAATAATTTTTCTCGAAAGGTTAGGATTAGAACTGATGAAGCAGTTGCTGGAATGATCAGACATACCCAGGTTATCTGATTTAAGGGTGTTTCATAAAACAAATTATCCAAAACTTAGTGGGCATTTGACAACCCTGCTGCAAAGATGTATGGACTGTGCAAAGCTTTCAAGTTGTATCATAAGAAGGACCTAGGCATCCACTGTCTCCAAAAAATATAAATTTTTCTTCCATGGTTGACCAATTCTAAAAGATGTTTTATGCCACGCTTTCGCAAAAATTACAATGAATTTTTCAGGGATTATATTGTGACTGATGAAATTTAGGAAAAAATTGAAAATGTGATCCGTGGCGATCGCAGATTGACTGTGGATGAACTTTCTGCAATGTTTCCACAAATCTCCAAATCTCTTGTACATGAAATTGGTGCGAAACTAATTTGAGGAAAGCATAAAAAAATTGATACCCCATACACCACCTGCATTAAAAGGAATAATGACTTAACCGAAAAATAGCTTAGATGTGTACCCATGTAAACAGGTAATTTTTTGTTCAAATTAAAATTTTTATAACCTACAAAAATTTGGTACGCTTACTTTCTGTAAATCCCTCGTACCATAGTTCACATAGACAAGAGTCATTATGTGATCAATAATGTTAGTTATTAGTTATGTGAACAGCATCAATTAATAGGTTTAAATCGGAATCCATTCACTTCTCCACTCAACCAGCTGATAACTTTTTCAGTTAGGCACATATTACACAAATCACCAGCCAAATATAATGTAATATTGTCCAATCATAATGAAATATTGCTGCTTTCAATTTTCCTTGTATTTTAGCGATGTAAAAAGAAAGCTTAACTGCCTTATTATATTCCATACCTCTTTAATGCCCAAGGCAAAAATAATCTACTATCAATTAGCAATGTACTAAGGTAGCTTCCATATTTCCAATTCCCAGGAGATATCTCCTGAAGTTCATCATCCTCGACGCTCTTATAAAGAACCAACTTCTCCATTAATTGGTTCTGAAAACAAACATAGTTCAGAATATTACCAACAGCTATTTTCTACATGAAGTGAGTATGTCAGTATTACTAGATAGTTCAATGAATTACAAATGTAACAAAGTTTGACCGAATAATCAAATTATGCTTTTTATTCTTTATTTATTTATTCTTTATCATATTTTTCTTTATATATGTCAGGTGATAAGTTAACATTTGTTCCAAGGAGGTATCCTAAAATGGTTCTGAATAATTCTGTGCATGCACAGCTAGTCCCTTTCAGTTTCAGATAGAAAGTTTATTGACAAGATTATTCCATTTTAAAATTACTTAAAACATCTGTAAAACTTAGAGATATTATCTATAAATTTGTTCAATGCCGTTACTACTAAAATGTAATTCAAGCATTTATTTAAATGAAAGATAAAGGATCTCTTATTATGTTTTATACACTAAATTAAAAAGATTAAATAGGAAAACCTAAGCTAACATAATGAAAAAAATACATCTTAAACAAAAGGAAAATTGAAATACCAATTTATTACATTTCCAGAAAAATAAAATTATTTTAATTTATCTATCAAGTACAGACGATTCAGTTATATTTTCAGACTTTTTGGGACTTTCTTATTGATATCTAACATTTCTGTTTAAAACCATCATTTCGGATATTACTATTAAATGATAATCATACCATTGAGTAAATTTGTCTTTATAACTGTCGAGACCATTGGTTCCTGCCTATTTAACCTACCAGGTATGCAAGTTTAAAATGTCGTTTTAATTCCAATAGAATGCGCTCTTAGCCTATTGAAGGATTTGCTTATCTTTAAACGCTATTTTGTTTGTTAGTCATTTGTTTACAAAAGTCAGTTGTTTTTAAGTCGTTTACGTGGACGTATCATACCTTTCTTTGGTGTTAAAAATGTCTAATTTTAAGCCAAATAAAGAGCATTTGCGGCATGTCATGATTTTCTTATTTAATCAAAAGAAAAAGGCATCTGAATGTCATCGAATTTTTGTTGAGACTTATGGCGATCTTGCTCCAACCGTCAAGACATGTGAACGTTGGTTTCAACGTTTCAAACGTGGTGATTTTGATGTTACTGATCAAAAACGAGAAAATCGACCAAATCGACTACGAGCTTCTCAAGCCCGGCGAAACAGTCAATACCGAGCGCTACCGACAACAAATGATCAATTTGAGTCACGCATTGATCGAAAAACGCCCAGAATGGGCTCACAGGCACGCCAAAGTCATTCTTCAGCATGATAACGCTCCTGCACATTCAGCCAGATTGACTAAGGAAACGATTTCTTCGCTTGGTTGGGAACTCCTACCCCACCCGCCGTATTCACCTGACCTGGCGCCTTCTGATTATCACCTCTTCTCATCGATGGGACACTCATTGGCGGAGCAACACTTCAACAATTTCGAAAACGTACGAAAATGGCTCGATGAATGGATTTCAAATAAAGATGAAGCATTCTTTTGGAATGGTATCCATATATTGCCCGAGAGATGGACAAAATGTGTAGAAAGCGAGGGCCAGTACTTTGAATAAAATATATTATACTTTTTTTTAAATTACTGTGTATATATTTTAAGAAATAAATGACATTTTAAACTTGCATACCTGGTATTGACATGGTAGAAGTTCAGAAAATCAATCTTCCCTACCATGTCACCAGAGTTCATCAATCATGAATGAATTTCAATCATTATTATTTATCATTAATTAATAGAGGAGAGGAAGTTAGAAACTTTTAAAATATTCTAAAAACTGAAAAAAAAAACTTACCCTCGTTCTTGCATAACTAATTCTTGATAAAATGTAACCAGACAATTCCTTGATGCCAACATGTTCCTCATTCAACAAACATTTGTAGAAATCCAATGAATAATTCAACCAATCCCTGTGAAAAAAAAAAATTTAAAAACATGGCATCATAAACCAAACAAAATTCAATATTAATGTATAACAGCTATGATGCTTCAGGCATCCTGAAATTAAATGAAAGAAATCCTGCAAACCCTGAATAATAGATTTCCTGATATATAGATAATTGCCAATATATAAGAATGATCTGTTTAAAACACTGGACTACAATCTAAGACCACACTGCTATTACCCGGTTCACTTACCCTTTCCCTTTGTTGTTTGAAAAGCACGTTGGTCCGCTGGTCGCCAGATATTCCAAAACAAAAATATCAAACATGTCACATGTCACATGACTGTCACAGTCATCCTCCTCTCTAATGGTTTCCTTATGCATACCATAAAAAAACTCATTAACAAATTCTATATTTCCACTTCCCAAACCAAGCCCTCCTCAAAAAAGTACGACTTTATTTTCCATTCCCTTTCTTATATGCCTAAACTTTTGGAAAAAATTAAGAAATCCCTTAGTATAACTTTCCCTAGCTTGAAACTTGCCTTTTGCACTAATGAAAATATTTAATTTATTTACACCCAACTCAAAGACCCCCTTTTCTCCTCCCCTAACAGAACCTATGTTCAGACCAATTGTATACAGAATTCCTAGTTCCACTTCTAATTGCCATAGTTAATACATTGACCAAACCAAAAGATTACTTATCTTTCCACCAAACCCTATGAACGTGAACGCCCATTATCTGAAACTGTACACATAATAACAAAATCCAGATAATGACACAACTGAAAAATTTTTTCAACTTATTACACTCTCCCTTAATGTCCACTCTTCACCTGTCTAGGTTCCAATTCCAAATCCTTACCTCTCAGTCATGCAGATTAGTCCCAGGTGACGTTACCTTTTTCCTTCATGAAAGGTATTGGAAACTTTTACATATATTGTTATTGTTTTCCGAAAAATTTCATATCACATTACTTTTAGTAATGTTAAGTTCATGCAATAATAATGCAAATAATAAATTTTTTTTTTTCTCATTTTCTAATAACATTCTATTTTAACTGCCCTGAAGATGGCAAAACATTAACAGGTAATAAAAATAAACTTTTCTAAAATTGATTTTTTTTTCTTTTGGACCAACCTTGACTGAACCCCAACAAATTCTCTACTAACAATTTCCACAGTCAAAAACTGTTCAAAAACTTTGAACCTGGCTAGTAAAATGTCCATCATATAAAAATTAATCTAAATTAATTACTCAGCTAATGAATAACTACATTAGAAAATCCTTTGAATACCACTAATTTTTTCTACTTTAGCTTATTTTGAAGAAATGCAGATATTGAGATCATTCTCATGATAATATTTTTTTTAAATAAATTTTCTTCGATCCTACCAACTGAATTTCCACCTGTGTGGCAGTGGTATTTAGTGCCCCGACCCATTGCTTGTAGCAAACCAGGATCAAAGAAGATTCAAAGAGTAATATCACGTTAAAATACCTGAGTCTAGCAGGCACAGGTAAGTAGTACCCTGTATGGGCTCCTGTCTGAAAGCTACTAGGCCAATGTGTCCAAACCCTATGCAACACCCAACAATGTGATAAATAATGAGACAGTCAATCTGTTGTGGTGACTACAGGACATGTATAAAAATAAAATAAAAACTAATGACTAAGTAAAACTAATAACTAAATAAAATAATGACTAAGTACAAAAATGATAGTCACTACAATTTATAAGTGTGTGCGCGTGTGTGTTTATCTATCAATGCTCTATAGTCCACAGTTTGCACTTTTCCATAATTAAATTTGATATGTACTTGTTATTAAATACAAAACAAAAAGCTAAGATTGAGCAAAATCAGACCAATAGAAGTGGGAGATCACTTGAAATGTCAAGAAAAAGTAAAAAACTTTTTATTTATGTAATGGGCTTTTAATTTAGAGTAATAAAACTCGATACAATTTATTAATTTTTTATTAAAGAAATATTTCAAGAGATACACAGAAAAATTTAATTACTGAGTGAGGGTTTACCTGAAATAAGTTTCTAATATTATATCCTAGAAGCTGTAATTAGTTGTTTTTCTTATTGAAATTTGGTAAATCGCTTTTAAATATATATTGAAAAGCTAAGTTCATTAAAGAGTGATAAAGAATGAAAAGGAATGGAGGATTACCTGAAATGTCAAGTGTGAGTACATATAGCTTTTTCTATTTACTGTGCCTAATATTTAGTTTAGAGTAATGTAACTTAACAGAGATTTGTTTATTAATTAAAATAAATATTTTAGCACTTACACAGCAAAATTAAACAATTAGGAGTAAGAGTATTTTTGTATCATACATTTCAATTTTATCATTTATTAGCCTAAATAAGTTATTTTTCTTAATGAAATTTGGCATTATGGAAAATTTTGGCAAAAATTAATTCCTTCAAGGGTTTACAACAGAAAACCTAAATACTAAATTTAATTTCTATGTTTTTAAAATAAGTTAAAAAGTTAATATGTTCTCTTCTTTTTTTAATGCCAGTAATAGGTAATATTTTGTATAATATTTAATCCAATATATCAATTTCGATAGCAAAAATATAAAATTTTGGCAACTAGAATTTTCCCCTTGAAATTTTGTATATCATTTTTAAATGTAGATTGAAAGGCTGAGGTAGTTATAGAGCAAAATCATTTAAAATAGGAATGAAGGATTACCTCCAATGTCATGTTTGAGTAGAAAACATATTTTTACTTAAACAATTAATGAGAGGGAATAGAACAAAAAAATCTATCTGTCCCAGCCAGGACACGAACCTGGATCTCCTGCTTTCCGGGCCGGTATGAAACCATTACGCCACCGGGACGAGCTAGATAACTTATTAAATTCCCAACACACTAGCGAGAGCCTCTCGAATACATCGTCTTATCCTCGAAGGAGCTGACATTGTCTAGCAATTTATCGACTCTCGTTATTTACTTTTTTAATTTTCATTTATAAATATTAATTTAGTTGTGGTTTATTATCTTAAATAAATTTTAAACAATTAATGAGAGGGAATAGAACAAAAAATCTATCTGTCCCAGCCAGGACAGATAGATTCCATGTAATGGAATCATACCGGCCCGGAAAGCAGGAGATCCAGGTTTGTGTCCTGGCTAGGACAGATAGATTTTTTTTGTTCTATTCCCTCTCATTAATTGTTTAAAATTTAGGTGGGATAATAAACCACAACTAAATTAATATTTATTTTCTTATTTAGTTTAGGGTAATGAAACTCAACATGCTTTCATTTTAGAACAAGGAAATAATTATGGAAAAAAACAACTAAATTGAACAGTTAGGAGTGGCCAATCATTTTTAACTGTAATTTGAAAATCTAAATTTATATCGTAATAAGTATATCTAAAAATGTTAATAGTTAAAAGATAGTAGGAATTTATATTATATTTGTATTTATATATTCGCTTAATATACTTTCATAATATGGTATCTAAAATTTAACATACATGATAATACCTAGAAAGGAAAGGAATGACTATTAATGCCAGAAAAAGTAAAATAATGCACATTGGCCGGGAACAGGAATACGTTGAGGTGCGCTGCAAAGGTGAAATAATGGAAATGGTGGACAACTACACTTACCTCGGAACAGTGATAAGCGGAATGGAAAGTTAGACCAGGAGATATCCAATCGGATAAAGAAGGCAAACTCAATTTACTACCACCTCTGCAACACAGTTAAAGGAGAGGAAGGTGGAGAAAAATGTAAAGCTGCATATCTTCAAAGCTGTTTACCTACCTACCCTCCTATATGGAAGTGAAAGTTGGGTACCAATAGACAAGCACCTAAGCCGAGTTACTGCAGTGGAAATGAGGTACCTCTGTAAAATAGCGAGCCGAACCAGAGGAGATCGTGTCAGGAATGATAAGATTAGACAGCTTAAAATATTTATTTATTAAAATCAAAGAATAACCTTGAAAAGAGGCAACTTAGATGGTTTGGACTGCCGGATGAATGATGACTGGGACGCCAGAAAATACTTTGAGGCCAGACCAACAGGGAAACGCCCCAGAGGGAGACCCAGAACTCAATGGACCGACTACATCACAAGTGTAGGAGAAGAGAGAAAAAAATTGGAATGCCATGAGGGCGCTGACTCGGGACCGGGAGGCTTGGTTTGCCTGGACTGAGGCACCTCCACGCTGAAAGGCACTAAGGAGGAAGAGAAAGAAGAAGATGATTAATATTATTAATTAATAATGTTAGCATAAAATATAAACTACCCGAAATTTAACAAAAACATGCAGTTATAGATGGTGAACAAAAACACCAGTGCAGAACTATAAACTCCATTTTGTTAATTCTTCATTCTAATTTGGTAGAGTATCATGCAAAAGTATCAAATTCAAAATTTCCCTTTTTTTGCTAACGTATATCTTTACTAAATTTCAAATTATAATTCAGCAAAATTTATATTTATTCTTTCTTTGTCAGCATTTTCATAACAAATGGGGTTCATTGGGCTTAATAATCATAACTTATTGCATTTAACCACCTTTTCTTAAAGTTTCTTTTCTTTGAAATTGTTATATATTTCATATGTTTTTACATATTAATATCAAGTATACATGAAATTGATAACTTAAAACAAATTATCAAGTATCTATCCAATATCCCACAATTAATATAATTATAAAATAAACTCTAATAAGTAAAAATGTATTCGATTGAAATAAACCAACTATTTATCTCATCGTTAAACATTATAAAATAAATACGAACTCAGTTAATTTTTGCCCATATATAATTTCAGCAAATTGTTAAACAACTAAAAATTGTAACTAATCTTAAATCTTTCTTTTATTACTATCAATTTTTGAAAATACCTATACTTTCAAAATAGAAACTAAGGAGAGGAAGAAAAACACTAAGGCCATAAGTCTCATCTCATTTATTTACACTATGAATAGAATTTTAAGAATCAGGATTAACAAAATACTATTATAGAAATGTACATACTGTTTTTATAAATATTAAATTATTTACTTACATTAATGTTTATATTATTATCTTAAACATTCAATTAAAAATTTAGTTGAAATGCAATGAGCTCGTAAACAGCAAATTTAGTTAAGAAATAGGTTGCAGACTAAGTATTTTTTTTTAAATAGTATATGGTCCTTGGAATTTTGATAGAGACCCACATAAACCAAAGGGGTATGTCAAGGTTCAAATTTATTTGTTTAAATGTTTTGTGAGTTTAATATATATATAAGAGTATTTT
>KZ807062.1:901657-921758 GCA_000696205.2 Oncopeltus fasciatus
AAAAATATTTTTATCTATTAAATAAATAGTTATTTTTAAATAAGTTTGCAAATGTTAAGACAACTCTGTATTTTAAAATAAATATGGCAAAACTTAAACTTTTTATTAACCTTCAATCCTAACACTCAAGGCTCTTATGGGTGAGACTACAGTGGCTCCATTGCAGAGAAGATAAAGTCACTATTCTAAACTGTAAATGATGTACATTCACTATCAAACTGTGAATTTTCACTTTTTTGACAAAAAATATTTTAAAAATAATTTCTCCTTTAGATTGTGATAATCTTCAGCTGGTTGAAAACCAACACCAGAACTGGTGCAACTCTAACTATATTCCAATCCTTCCAAATGTTTCACAGATACCTTCTCTCTCAAGACCACACCTATATTACAAACATATTTTCTCTTCAACACAGATATCTCCTGAATCAACAATATTAAGTAAGGATTTATGAGTTACATTTACATTAAGTAAACTCAATTTCAAACAAAAAATGCTTAACACAAATATCTGTCGACAAATATGCTTGTTTTCATTATTTGTAATATGTATGAATTTAAAAATACCGTCATATTTTTATAAATTCTTGGTCCAACCCTGCCTCTGTTATCTAGAATCCTCATTATGCAGTTGATATTAATCTCTAGCATTCTATTATTTAAAAAATTCGTAATAAATTATCTTATAAAATTTATCTTCCATCAAATACTAATTGTTTCCAACAATTCAATCTACCAACTCTAAAACAAGGAAGACAATAATTCTATGTGATTTTAATATTTAAACTCATAAATAACTTGAACAATAACCCAAGTTCACCCAAGTAAAGTTAAAATATTATATATTATATTAAAATATTCCTTCCTACTCCCTAAAAGCCTCTAAATTATTTTTCATTCCTTTCCAGCATTCGAATTTCATTATTTCTTCTCCATTTTATCCTATGACGAATAAATGCAATAGTTTTATTCTTATTCCGATAAAATTTATTACTTTAATAGTCCAAACCTAAACAACTAATCAATCCTTACTCTTAACTAATCAATGCTCATAAATCTCTACTTTAATCACAATTTTTTTGTGACAACTTTTATAAGTTGTTTAACTTTAAATATACCTAAGTATTTCATATTGTAACCCCAAAGATACTTAGATCTTCCTTTAAAAAATGAAAAAATTAAAAAATACACATGGCGGCATGGTGGCACAGTGGTCATGAGGTTATGATATTGAATTATTTTTGCAAAGGACGCAGGTTCAATATTTAATGCACAGTTAATTTATTTTTTCTTGCTTCTGTTTGAATGACCCAGAGGATTTCCCGTAAGCTCCTGAAAACACTCAATCCTAGGTAACATTATTTATTGAATTAGAAAAATCAGCCAGCCAGAACAGTATGCTAATTAACCACTTATTAATGAGATACTCTGTGTGTTGTGTGTATGTGTATATATGTAGAAGGGGAAGAATTAGAGATTTTATTTTAATAACATTTTGTGAAATTGTAAATAAAAAAGATTATATTTTGGAAAGATAGCAGAGCAGAGTTGATTTAATTAGTATACAAATTTATACTAAATTACCTCCAGATAAATAAAAACATTTACTTATTGTATAAATTATAAGAATTTTTTATGTTACTGAAAGATTTATGATCAAATAAATTAAGATTATTAAAAAATTTTTTTTTTCAATTTCTCCACAAATAAATATCCTGAAAAATTTGTTAACATAATTTGGAATAAAAGAAATACTAAAAATGAAAACTATTTTGAAATAACTCATAAATATTTGTTAAATATTTAACAATGTTAAACTAGCAACTCATAACGATTTAAAAAAAAAACATACTTGACTTAATTAGATATTCCAAAAATATGAAAGAGTAGAGCATAAATGATATAAATAAAAGGAGCACTGACACTGATATTAATATTGAAAAATAATCGTGATAGGAAAAATGTAAGTGTTGAAGATTACATAACAGATAAGAGAGGTCAAATTCTCACTCTCTCTCTCTCTCTCTCCTCTTTCCGTCTCCTCCCTCACCCTCTTTCCTACCTCACCCTCTCTCCTCCTCCTCCTCATCTCTCTCTCTCTCTCAACCCCCCTCTCAATATCTCTCTCTCTCTTTCTCTCTCTCACTCACTCTCTCTCTCTCTCTCTCTCCTCCCTCCCTCTCACTCTCTCTCTCCTCCCTCCCTCTCTTTCCTCCCTCCCTCTCTCTCCTCCCTCCCTCTCTCTCCTCCCTCCCTCTCTCTCCTCCCTCCCTCTCACTCTCTCTCTCCTCCCTCCCTCTCACTCNACACAGAAAAAAAAAAAAAAAAATGAATTGCGGCACTTTCATAGATTTACCGAAAAAATTTATTGTCTTCCCTATAATGATACTTCTAGATTTTCCCCGTTATCCAAACATGATATCTAGACAGCTGATTGTTACTGCTTATTTTTGTAACAGGCATCTCTTATGGTGCTCGCCCTAATAGATTCGCCTGGGTACTTACTAAAACGGAATACAGCCATATAAACTTCTTTCTCGGCTATAAAGCTGTTTGTGTAATCTGAGTGATGAATTGATCCAGTTAAATATGAATGTAGGAAACTTAAATGGATTGTGTTCGGTTTCTACGATATAGAAGAATCATATAAGAGTAGATTAGATTAAAATGGACAACAGAAAAATTTCAATGTGGCAAAATTACAGAACCCCTCTAAAATCTCTGATTTATTCTATTTACATCTGATCACTAGAATTACAAAGAGTCAAGTCCTGTAAAATATTTGACGACTGCTCCAAGTATGGAGTGGTAGGGTAAATGTGACATGTTATGACATAAAAAAAAGTGTCAGTCACAGTCAGCTGTCAGGATACTTATATGGTAACTGACTTCCTACTCGTGACGGGCAATGTATTAATCTGTTTTCCCCTTGAGGGTAGGTCTACTAAGAGAAATTTAAAATTACATTTAAATATATACCACTGTACAATTATAAATACTCATATTTTCAGATTATTTTTTTCCCGAAATCAACAAATCCTATTGCTTTTGTTAAAAATACACTATGGAAATTTAAAAACTGCCTTTATAATATTCATAATTTAAAATCTGTTAATTTAATTAGAATGAAATATTCCTAAGTTATATTAGAGAGAAGGCAGTTTTCAGGTGATAACATATTGCCATATTATAGGGGAGAAAAGACTACACAAAGTTAGTGGCATATTGTCGAGTTGTAGTGGAGAAAATACGACTATCATATGATCGAGGAAGTAATGCTGTGCTTGCTTGAATTTTTCTCCTTTTAAGGAAGGTAATATATGAAGTTACATAAGAACTCCAGTTATTCTAATCTTCACTGAAAAAACAAAACAAAAAAAAAACCTCTAAAGAAAATGATAACAAAGCTGAATATGTTGTACTTTCCAAGGTTAGGGATCAATTTTACATTTAATAATTATGATAAAGTAACTAACCGTCATCTTCATCTTCTTTTGATGATGGTTGTGGAGTAGATGATGTTTGATAGTTGTTGAGAGAGCCAGGATCGTCATCTTTCTTCTGAGGAGATGGTAATCCTAAGCTGTACTGAATAGGAGTCAGGCCAAGTCCTACAGGTGCTGGCCTACATAAACAAAAATACTATATTTATGTGCTGGCCTACATAAATGAATATATTTTCGTGTTAGTTGTGGTTAGAATGCTTTTCCGCGAAGATAAAATATATTACAAAACCTAGCAATTCTAAGTTTATACAATTTCTGAGCTAACAATAAAATACCAGTAGAGGTAAATAAATTATACCAGAGAATACAAGTCACACAACGTTCGAAATTTCAATTGTTTGCTTTTATACCGTATACTGCAAGAAAGAGTTTATCTTTCTTAGGCATTGCGTAAACAAACTTATTTGATCTTATAAATTGGAGGGAGCAATGAGTGTAAAGGGTGAGATTACTAAGGTTAAGTGTGGGATGTACGGGAGGAAGTGTAGGAGAAATGCTCAACCTTCACAGTTCTACTCTCTCTCTCTCTCTCTCTCTCTCTCTCTCTCTCTCTCTCTCTCTCTCTCTCTCTCTCTCTCATCTTCATTGTGTGAAGGAGTCCTGCAGGAAATCTTATATCACAACATGCTTTACTAATTTATCTCAATTAATTATATTCTGTAAAATACAGTTCACCGGTATTACCAATTTTGAGATGAATACAACCTAAGCCTCACAAATTGTAGAATAATAGGCAATGTTTCTCTAAGCTTTTAACGCATCAGCAATTCTGCAGGTGACTCACCTAGCTGCAAAGATGTTGATTCACAAGTAATACGAGGTTTAAATACCTTACCATTGCTTTGCTGAAATCATTACATTAAGAATAATTTGGAAAAGCAGTGATCAGCTCACAAATTTCCCCACGTTATAACTGGAAATACTTCATCTGCATAACTGATTAAATTATCAACTGGTAGGCATAATCCTCTAGTTATTGCAAATTTAGCAGAAGAACAGACCTTTAAACCTCTATCAACTTTACAGATGAAAAATTAGATACCTTAAAAGGGAATAGCTTAAATATTATCAAAAGCCATGACTTTACATGACCATGGTGCCTCATAATCACAGGCCGCCATAATAAAATTCTGCTTTTTGGTAGTATTCTACCTAACGCTTGAAGGGATCACAATCCTATACTCTTAACTTATCTTTGAAATAGTTTGTTTGGGTTATTGGCGTGACTGAACTGAAAAACTATAGAAAAGGGCCCCATAACAAGCTACCTCGCTAGCCTAAAAATCTCATCCTGTTCTAGGCTGACTTTAATTTCTAGTAAATGGTTATAAGAGAACTATGGTAGGTGCTTCCTGAACCATAAGCTGAATTGACTTATCTCAAACTTTTGCAAAGTTCTCCACACTTTGTCTAATGGATTACTTGCCATAACTTTCAGTTATGAAGTCCTTCTGCTCTGCTGATATTGATTTTTTTTCTAATTCAAATCAAATGTGTTTTTGACAGCTAGCATTATGCTATTCACTTAGAGAGGTTTTAATTTCTATCTTCAAGTGAAATGTAGCATAAAAATTTAAAAATATTAAGCACATTCAAATTAAAACAAACAAAATTTAAATACAGTATGTTATATAAAACAAGTAATAAAAAAAATTCATCAGTGGGAGAGATGAAACAGATGGTTTAATAATACATTTTAAATATCTCACATCATTTTTGCTGTGTTAATCTCAAATATAAATATTTCGTAGTCTCATGGTCTCATTTTTTTTTTTTTTTTTTTTTTTCACAATTGATATTCACAATTTGAGGAAAGGATGTAATTTAAAACTTTCCCAGGATTTTTCATTGACATTTTTCAGAATGACTATAACTGTACCTGAAATTCTTTATTAGCACTTATTCTCATCAAATCCTCTAATATAAGATCTATTTCCTCAGTGATACAATATGATAGATAATCAATTGTGATATGTACATAGTAAAAAAAAACTTCAAACTTAATTTCAAAATCTATGTAGAAGATACATTTTGATTAAAAGTAATGTTTTACTTTATTAGCTTAAATAAAGTAAAATATTAGATTAAATTCAGAGAGGAAAGGTTAAAAAAAATCTTCTCTTAAACAAATTTATGCACATACCTTGAACTGTAAGTTGACCTCATCGAATTAAGTAAACAAATCTGCTAAATATGCATTCTAAATTTCACTAGATCAAATTTGGTATTAAAATTTGATTTTAAGAATCCAAAATCTCTACAACATTCTTATGATAGAGAAAAAAAAATTCATCAACATCTGCCTGACATCCATCATTCTATAGGTCAAGGGCTAACTGATGCAAGTTCTCACTGTTTTCTTCACATAGTTGTGTAAATAAATGCATCCAACAAATTGCTTTTTATTCAGTATGCGAAGTTAATAAGTAATTGAAAAGATTTAGCAATACACCTTTCCAATTTTTGCTACTCAATGAATGTCTATGGATAGCGCAATGCACCTAAATATCCCAATGACCAAACTCCTAACCTGGTTACTGAACATTTCCCCGGGGTAGGAGATATCAAGACCAAGATACACGAAGCCCTCCCTATCATTCAGAATAATCCTTCCACCAGCTTCCTACTACCACAGAAACCTGGCATTACATACAGGAAAGCCCCCATGCTCTAAGATATACTAAACAGAAAAAAAAAATGTCTTCCAAAACCCTCACAAATTCACCGAAACAAGGTATTTGGCCTTGTAACAGAAGCAGATTCTTATCCTGTCCACTCATAAAAATTGACAACACTCACTTCACATATAAGATCCAATCCTTATCAACATGCACATTCAAAAATTGTGTATACTTGCTTCAATGCTAATTTTGTCCTGCTGTTTACTCAGGAAAATGTAATATGCCCCTAAATCTCAGAATTAATAATCACATCCTGTTCAGAACCATAGTCCCCTCTCCCCTTTTCCCATAGCAAGGCATGCTCAGAGTCATTTAATGAGTTTTAATGACGTTTTCCAAGTTCAAGTGATTGAACAACTTCCCAACATGGCTTCAGATTTCCAACTGGAGACTCTCGCACGCTCAAGTGCACCTATATCCACATTCTCAAAGCCATTTTAAGACCCGGCATCAATAGCCAACAATAAGAGGATTAGGGAAAACCCAATAGCCTTTCCCTTCATTTGAGTCCCTTCCGCAACACCACACAGTCTCTCTTCACTTCTCACTGGCAAAGGGCAAGAGATCCCCAAAAATTTTGCTCCTTGTGGTTTTTCTTTTTGTGTGTGCACTGCACTCTCTATCTCACCTGTTCTTGATTGCTATATATTGCAGCCGAGAGTGTTTCATTTTAAATATATATATAAAACTTAATTCTTGTCAGAGCTAAAATAATAACACATAACTTTACAAATGAACCAAGGTTTATCTATTTATTTTCTCTATAAGCAATTCAAGTATTGAAGTACCTTATTTTTTAAATATAGAAACTGAATTAAATATCTAGGATTCTCATTGCAACTTCGAAGGAATTAATTTTTTGTTTAAATCAGGTGAGGAAGGTAGGGAATGTAGTGAAAGACCAAAATTTATATTTCTAATATCTTCCATTAACTGAGTTATGAAAAACTTTAAGGCAAATAATAGGTGTGAAATGTAATTTTGAAACATTTATGTTCTATAACATTTTCACAAAAATTGTGGAAGAAATGTAATTATGAATACAAGTAAGAAAGCTATACCTCACTATTCCTTCTAGAGCCAAGCCAAAGTTGGGGCCCTTGTTTTCATGCTCATTTTACTCTCCGGCTTTTAAGACAAATTTAATAAAACATGGGAAATCTGCTTAATTATGCAGTTCTTGTGTGATAAGACTTTTTTAATAACTGTTTTACTATTTATTTTAAAATGAAATTATTAAATCATATTTTACATTTGGAAAATAAATGATTTAATAAATAATAAATGATTAGGATAAATCCTAATCAATCTAATATTTGAGTATATGAAAAGTAAAAATGGATAATCATTTCAATGCTAGACAAGTTATACTGTCCTTTAATAAAATTAAGAATGCAACAGTCAAAACAAATTTTATTCTGGGAATTATCCTCTTGCAATTGACATTTTGTTATTTTTTAAGTTTACTGTAATCAAATTACAAAATGTTTTTGCAATAAATTTGTAAAAAATTTGAACATTTGTATTTTACTTAGCCAAATATTGCTATACCTATGTAATAGCCCAATTTTACTAGCCTAGTAATATTTGGCTATTACATAGGTATAGGACACAAAGATATACTACACAAATATTACCAAATATTACTAACCTATGTAATAGGTTCCATTCCCTCCTGTCTCACTGAAGTATAACTAACCTCCCAGGTATATGAAATAATTTGCCCAAATCCATGAAAGGTAAGGCTTATTATGTCACCTAACTGAGACCAATATTGGTAGTATAAGTGGGACTTTTCATAATAATAGTAGGTATTTTAAATAATATTTTATGAAAGGGAAAAAATGGCTACCACAATAGAAGTCCAGTTAGCTTTTTATGATCAATATCCAAAGGTGTTAGTCCTTGCATTACTTGAACGCCCTGAAGCTCTGTGTCAGAAACCCATGCAGTGCGGCAGATAAGCTTCTGGTAAAGAAATAAGGAAATACAAGATCTAACTCATTTTCCCTTAAAGTAATATTGTCAAATATTTAAAAACATCTTTACTTGTTTTTAAAAAAATTTCTTATTTATATTATAGACCCAAGTAGCCATAATTTTCATTTAAAGACCAATTAGCATGATGCATAGCATTAAAATGATTAATCATCAACATAAACAAGAAAAATTGGTTTATTAAGAGAGATGCTTTAATTTTAACATTAAATTTGATATAATGCTTAGATTTTTTTTTGCAAAACAGTTGTTCAAAAATGGTTAAATTTGATTTCAATGGTCTAACAGTCATAACTATTTCCTAAACTAAAAATCTTGGCAAATTTATATTTTACGATAAGCTTAATTTTCAAGGAATCGGAATATTAATAAAAGTATTTCCTGGAATTCATATGAAATAAATATAAACAAATTCCAAATTATTTTTTAAATATAAAACCTAGTGAATAAAACCTTCACTTGTTCTCATGAAGTGAAGGCTAAGAATAGAGAAGGAAGAACAAGAGCTAGAATGTTCAGATTTATTAAGCTTAAGATTTAGTTGGGATGGTGGCTTATTTATGATGAAAGAAGAAGAAATTCTGAGAAAGATATCTTAAGTTTCTTCAGAAAACAAAAAGAGCTGAAATAACAATGTTATGGTAAGCTGGCAGAGTGACAGGGGGTGCTAGCCTCTTTTGTATTAACTGGAAGGCAATAGCACAAGCCAGTGTCAAATGGCAGATGCTTATTGAGGAGGCTAAGACCCACCTAGGGTTGGTGCCACAGAGATAGATTGATCTGCGACAAATATTGGGTTCCAGGTAAATCTGAATCTGCCTCCTATTTTACTGATTTTTTTTATTTTTATTGAACTTTTATTTATTTATTACATTCTGTTAATGTTAAAACATTTTGTAATTTGATCACCACAATGAATTTTTTTAAAAAAATGACATTCAATATCAATCACATGAGGAGAGAAAGTGACCAATGACACCACTCTCAATTTTACTGATTAATATAACATTTGTTTAACAACACATTTCATTAATTAAAAAAAATTTTATATAGCATTTAAATGCAAATCATTCTAGTTATAGCTTTAGGAAAAATGTGTAATAAGGTGTCAGATTAGTGGTTCTTAGCCAGTAATAACACAATTTTGCTGATTAACAAAATACTTTTAGAAATAAATATTTCATAAGTCAAAATTAGCTCTCAATAAATAACCAATAGGTCTGATATGTCAATCTACTAAAAGTTAAGGTTTCATGAAAACCATTGCTCCCATTCCTATAATTCATATAAAAAAATCTTGGATTCGAGTTTAGTTTATTTATTACTATTTGAATTTAAGATCACATAGGTAAACCCAAAATTCCTTCTACTTCAATTTCACTATTTAACAAATAAATTTCTTATTTTTAGTTAAATTTGGGGGAAATCTTATTATTATAATATTAGGTTATACTTATGAAAAAATTTTTTTAACTTTTTTAATACTTTCCCCAATTCTACTTAATGAGCAAAAAAAAAATAATAGTCAGCAAAATTTATATATATATTTGTGTGTGTATTTGTCAGAGTGCAAATACTCCAGTGGCCAAAGTTTTCAGTTTTCAGTAATTAAATGTTGAATCGAAGGTTAAATTCAATATTACTGGGGGATTATCTGAAATGTCTAATGTGATTAAATTGAACAATTACAAGAGGGGATTTTCCCGAGTCACAAATTTTCAATTTTATGGTTTTAAACCACAATTAGTTGTTTTTACAAATAAAATTATGCATATCACTTTAAAAGTGATACTTATCACTTTTTACTTCTACATTTAAAATGTAGATTGAAAGGCTGAGGTAGTTATAGAGAAAAATCAGAATACTAGAAGTGAGGGATTACCTGAAATATCAAGTTTTAAGAACAAAAATTTTCACATGTAGTGAACATACTATTTAGTATAGGATAATGAAGCTCAATGTATATTTGTTCATAAATCATATGAACAGGAAATATTTTTTGGGATAAACAACAAAATTAAATAGAGTGACAGGTAAACCCATACCAAACATTTTCCATTTTACACCCAAGAAGCTACTATTAGTTGTTTTTCTTAATCTAATTTTACACATCGCTTTAAAGTGAAAAATAAAACACCGAAATCGACATTGTGCAAAATCAGATAAAAAGGTTGAGGCATGAAATGTCAAGTGAGAATACAAAAGTATTTTTGCTGCAACAGGCATAATATTTAGTTTAGAATAAGAAAACTCAACACAGATTAGTTGGTTGATAAAATAAATATTTTAGGGATTAAACATAAACAAGATAAGAGAAATTGGACCATTAGGAGTGGGTGTTTACCTGAACCCTGTATTTTAATTTTGCAGTTTAGGCCAATGATTTCTTAATGAGATGTAATTTTTAAAAGTAAAATAAAGGGCAACACTTTTATTGAGTGAAATAATCTGAATAGGAAGTGATGGTAATTAGCTAAATGTCAAGAGCAAATAAAATTTGTTTTCTCTGCAGGGGACGCTATATTTCGCTTAGAACATTGAAACTGAACATAGATTTGTTTATTGATAAAAAATAAATTCAATAAGTATGGGGGATTACATTCATGGAAAATTTATATACAAATTAATAGATTTTTCTTTGTTGGTGTTCGGTTTCTAAAGTTAGTCTTTAGGTTTATATACAAATATTCATCGACTAAGATACTGAATAATTTGCTTAGTTTACACAGCTCCAGGTGTAGACTTTTGCATTTCAATACATAATACCAATTTCAGTGGCATACAAAAGTATACAATAGAGGCATCTAGAAAACTCTTTCTTAAATTTAAGGGTTCAGATAAATCCCTATTTTAAAAGTTAAATTATGTTTAACGTCACAAAATTTTACTTTTATCATGGAACAGGACCAGGCCAAGCATTCAAATTATATTATAGAAGGCTAATCAGATAAGAAAGGTTGGGGTTATTAATATTATAAGGTAAGGCAAATAAATATGATAAAACATTATGAAGAACTATCTTTATTGTTAGCAAGTTGCTTTACAAGGAATTTAGTCAAATAACAATATTACATTTTAAAATAAGATTTTTAATAAAGAACAAACTTTGTAACTTCCCTAACATGCATATAAAATATATCACTAGTGACACTGACGACTTGAATAAATAATGTATAAAATTCAAAAGTAATTAAAAAATTTGTTTTTAATACTTCCTAACAAAAAAGATGTTCCCCAATCATCGAATGACCTTTTTTGTCACTTCTGTTTTGTTTTTTTTAATTATGAAAATTAATTAAAAACAAAAGACTTAAGTTTCAATTCTTCTGTGTAATGAAAACCAATGGAATTTCGGTATAGAGAAATGATTAAGTTATTTCCACTAACAATTAATATTTTCGGCACTGCTCAAACCTCCACCCATATAAAGGATAAGAGAGCTGAAATTTAAACCGTTGTTATAGTGATAGCACATAAAGGTAGACTAAGACTAAACCTTTGGCTGTAATTGTTTTCTCATTTTCCATATCCTAGTAAACTACTCTTACCTCCCAAAGAATATATATAAAGGAACTAGGACATCCCCCAGATCTATTATCTTATATAGGCTTAGTTTAACAAAAGATGCCCACATCTGAGGAGGACAGAGTAACCTCCACTAACTTCAGGTAAAGTGATCTACATATCCTCAATGATCTACTCACACCCACAAAAATCATAATCAGGAAGGGTCAGGGGGTCTCTCCCCCATGATTTATATAGGGGAAAAGAGTTATTACTATACAATTAAACACTCAGCAGGTAAAATACAGCTAACATATTCGAAGAGATAGCTCACTCTGTCCTGTATGAATCATTCCAAATACTGTTTTATCAATATAAAATAGCATGGAGGTCATAGAGGAGGGAAAATAATGGATAGTCAAACTGAAATTTAACTTTGGAAATTCGTATCATGATGAAAAAGTAAAGCTCCAACAGATAATAATTTGATTACAGTCAACGATTATACCATAAATTTGTAAATAGTATAAATTTATATTATCAAATACTAAAATTTGACAAAAATTAATTTGTTACCAGTCAAAGCTTCACTATTTCATCATGATGTCTGCTTCCAAAGGTTAAGTTATGGGGTTTGGCTCGACAACCCTTTGGTATCCACTGTCATCCCTGGTTGTTTTCAATCCATAACCCCTAAATAATTTGTATTATAAAAATCATGTTTTCGTACAGAATAATTAAACAGTTAAGGTTAAAACCCTTACCTTGTGAAGTGTAGATGAGCGGTGGCGTGAAACACTGAGATTCACTATTCAATTTTAAGATACATGTATTACTACAATCACAATAACAACTTTTAAGCTAGTATACTTATAAACACTAATTATCATAGCTAGGCCCTAATTCTAGATGAAAAGCTTTTCAGATAATTTATTCACAAATTTATAGACGGTAACCAAGCACTGTCAACTGATGACACGTCCAAGAGGTCCATTAAATTTTCCTCATTATAAAAATAAATTAAAATAAAATAAAATANTTTCACAAAAATAAAATAAAATAAAATAAAATAAAGAAAGAAAGAAATGAATCACAATATTTAAATAAGAAATAAAATAATAATTAAAGAAGGAACAGGAGTTTTAATTAATTTTTTAGTATGAAGGGGACAGTAAATGGAATTAATATTTAAGCCAAGGATGTTGGAGGCATTCAGCCGCAGTTGCTCGCCTATTCGGATCAAAATCCAGCATTGGGCGAAGGAATGCAGCAAAATCTTTAGCATCTTGTGGGCTCCAATTGTACTTATCAGTGAGTACATCATACAAGTCCCAAGGTTTTAGCCAAGCTATATGCCTTAGTTCACCTTTCTTATTAAAATACTGTCTTGATTGTTTACCAGAATTAATTATTCGCTTAGGGATTTCACCAAGTAGTTCTATGATATGCGCAAGGTGGTCTTCATCCCGAGAATAACCTTCTCCAGAATGAGGTTCAAAAAGGTAATCTCCAGTTGCTAGTTCAAAAGCCATACAGGCAGTACTCCAAATGTCAGCAGATGTGTTATAACCTGCTCCAATCAAAACTTCAAGAGACCTGTATTGCCTAGTTTGAATATCTTCAGTAAAATGATTATCGACCCAACAAGCATTGCCAAGATCAGCTATTTTAACATCCATTTCACACTCCCACCTAGACGGGTCTATTTCATTACCATAATATTTTCTCTCGCAACTATGAGGAGAAGATTGGGTTGTGTCATCACCAGTACTGATACTAATTGGATCCTCCACTAAGTTTACATCTTCACCACCACCATCATAACTCCTCTCACTGTCTAATCTTTCCTCCTGCATATGTCCCTCAACACAGGCAATTTCGCCAGCACCTGTGATGTTAGCATTAAGAGGATCAATAATATCACAACCATTCTGATAATCAGCTTCATTTTTTGTTTCAGTGGCCATTTCTTTCTCATTCATTTCTTGAGAGTTCATATTTTCTTCAGGTGTTGTAGCACTACTTTCTGTAACTTTGCTCTTGTCTTTTTCTGAGTTCCGTCTTTGCTCTTCAAGCTCCTCAATTTGTTGCATTTGTTTTTTAAGTAATTCATTGTGCCTTTTGGCTTTCCTCTTTAATTTTTTCTTCTTGTTTTTGGACATTTTAGCATTGGGAGTTAACTCCTGGAATTCTTTTGGAGCAGCACTAATCAAGGAGACTGGAAGTTTAGACCCCGTAGAATGAAGTTCTGTTGCCTCACAAGCCAACTTTCGGATATAAGATTCACTCACACATAGGAGTACATTCTCAGGTTTAATATCTGTGTGTATAATTTGGCATTTCGTATGGAGATAGTCCAGACCCTCTAAAACTTGCCGAATGATACACTTAACATTTCTAATTGGAATGCCTCGATAATTACTCTTAATTATAAGTTTCAATAAATTATGACCGAGCACTTCAAAAACCATACATACATGGGTTCCATTAACTCCACTTATTTTAAAATCATTCAATAGTTGCACAACTTTTTCACGCTTAGGATCAGAGGGATCACTCTCACGAACTACTTTCAACAACTTAATCTCATCCAAAGCTGTTTCTGTGAAATGAGACGCACTTTTAACAACTTTTAACGCCACAAACCTTTTATCAACAAGATCCCAGCACAGCCAAACAGTAGAAAAATGTCCCCAACCCAACTTCCTAGTAACATGATACCTACTTAAAAAGAGGTCTCCAATTTTAACTGGATGGTATCCTCCTTTACAGTAATCAGTTGAATCCTCTTGTTCCTCTTCATCCGAGGTATACGGCTCGTCTTCGTCCTCCTCGATAGTTTCATTTGAAGATGATGTAGAGGGTTCAGTTTTATTGAAGAAGGGCTTCTCCTTAGGTGTGGTAGATCTATTCTCTTCCACTTTTGGCTTCCTTTTACCTGGTTTGTGCCTTTTCTTCTTTGCTTGAATTGCTAGGACCCTCCGATTCACATCCTTGTAGGCATTCATTTCGTAAAAGGTTACCTAAGCTTAGACAAAATATAAATTTGAATCAATTCCTAACCTACGTAAATGAAAGTTTCTTCTAAGCATGGCGGCGCTACCAACAAATAACATACCAGCTGATTACGTTTGGGCCACCAGTTCGAGTTTCATGGTCATCTTTTTTTGTAATACTTTTTATATTGAGATAATTATAGAATAGTTCCCAAAACTATACTGAAATTTTTTATTATTTTAAAAGACACATCATTATTAGATGTGACATGATATTCATTTAATATCAATTCATTTAATACAACTCACAATTCTATTTTCAAAATTCTAAAACCCTGTCATCATAAAAATAAAGATAAACCAATTTAGGTTTCAGTTTAGATTACTATTTTTAATAAAGCGGTTCATGTAACCGCTACAAGTATGAACTATTAAAGATTATTCTGCAAACCACACCTCGTGAGCACTTACGATTTAGTATCTTATATATTTTAATGAATATTAGCCTACAATGTAGCACTACTACTTTCCCATTAGGATAAATACAAATTCCGGTTGAATAAATTTTAAACTAACACATAAAAGTCCTCACTAATCACAATTAAATCTGAAATATGACGTCACAAACCAGAAAATATGTTACTTTTAGAAATTAAGTGTATGAGTTAACATTATTTTTCAAAGAATATTCTAAAATATGACCTATTTACTCATTGTTCTAATATGAGTATATACGCTTTAATAACAATTTTCTACTAAAAGTATTGCCAGGAACCATTTCAATAAATTTAAATTCGTAAAATCTACATTAAGATAAGACATAATAGAACTCCGCAGACACATTTTTTATTGTAACACGAAGAAAATTATCATAGTTAACAAATTTATAATGCAGTACTTTTAAAGTGTAGTCTTAAGAAAAAAAATGTTTTCTGACGAATTCCTAATCTAGTCCACAAAATCGCTGAGCAAAACATATTACAGATCAAATATCAATTACACCCCTCTCCTTTGTTTAAATAAGTTATACTGTTTGTTTTTTTTAAGACTGAATTTGTATCAGGTATCATGATAATATTTTATATTTTATTACTTATTTAACTGGTTTTAAAATCATTTACATCACAAACACTGTTTCAGTCTCAGACTGAAATACTAATAGGAACATTTAATAATTCTTGAACAAGCTGTTTTAACTTATAATTGCTTCTATAGAGAAGTAGGTAAAAGCATTTTTTTTAAACTTCAATGATTAACTATATATCCTGAGAACGCTGGGACAATCTGCAAATTTTTAAAACTAGTACATATCGTTAATGTGGTAAAGATTACGAGAAATTTGGATAAACGACGATGTCTATAAACTACATGGATGGAGGACCCCACTTCAGCGTAATAATAACTCTTGCATACTGTTTTTCTTTCGAGTTCACAAATGTTTGCGAAACCCATCCCTCTTCCCCATTGTAAAATATTAGCTGGCCAAAAGATTAATTAACTTCGAATGATAACGATAGAAAGAATGATAATAGTTTAATCAGGTTGAAACTAAGTAAACTATGCCAATTTCTGATTTTTGCAGTTTTTGATTACTTTTACTTTTGATCTTTCAATATTATGTAATCCTCAACATTTATAGAATATCTTTCATCGTTAAATCACTGTTTCATTGCACCAAACTAAATATTGCGCCTGAGCAACATAAAGACATTTTCTACTCACACTTCACAATTTATGGTAATCAGACACTTCTATTCGTCTGACATCGCTCAATAACAAATCCAGCTTTTCTTTTTACATTTAAAAGCGTCTTGGACAATTTCAATTGAGAAAACAAGAATAACATAATTTCGGCCTAAAACCATAAAATTTAAATTTACGGTACAAGCCGACGCCCACTCTTTATATTTCAAAAGCGCCGTATAACTTCTAAAATATTTCTCTTGTCAATAAATTTATCTTTTGTGAGTTTAAGTACTCTAAACTAAATATTATGCCTATTAAAATGAAAAAAAAAAAAAAACATTGTACTTGCATTTTACATTTCAGTTAAGCTTCTACTCATATCCGTCTGATTTCGCTCAAAAACAAAGTCACCCTTTCATTTTACATTTAAAACTGACATGTGAAGTGCATTAGGAGAACCAATAATTTCTATTGTTCCCCTCCCTCTTAATTGTTCAATTTCACTGTATTACTCCTGAGGTGTTTCTTTTATAACGGAACATAAGAGTTTTGTTTCACTACTCTAAACTAAATGTTACAATCGCTAAATCAAAAAACTTTTTATGATCGTATTACACATTTTTGGGCGACCATTCATGGTTATTCATGAGGTTCTGCCGAAAGCTGTTGAGTTAAATTCGTCCACAAGTAATCGCAAATTTGCTTGGGAGTTCGATTTGTTGAAAGATGCTGTTAGTCGCCATCTACTCACCATAGGGAAGGTGAAAAAAGAGCAGTAGACTGGCTCCTCACGAACTTACTCCTCAGAAATAACCTAAGAGGCGATAAATTTGTGAAAATGTATTAAAAAACCCTTCTGATAGAGGATTTTACCGGAAGATTGTCACCTGTGATGAAAAGTGGGTTTACTGGCGAAATCCAAACACCTTATGACCCGTAAGCAATGGCTAACAACTATTCCGGTTGCTGCAAGGGAAAGATTTGAAGAAAAAAAAATTCTGACTTTGCTTTTTTTTTTTTATTTGTTTTGAAGGTGGTCGCAAAAAAAAACCAATTATAAGAATTTAAACTAATTTGCTAAGCTGTCCTCCTAACAAATCTTGATTGTGGAACTTGTGAGAACTGTTCTTCTTTAAGGCAGACATGCGGCACATTCTTTTTTGCAGAATTGCTCATAAAAGAAAGTTTAAATATCTAGTATATTCCATTGAAAATCCATTTAAATTTTCTTTTAGTTGTAATACCTTCACTTACTTTGTATACCACATATTCAATGAATGAAATGAACACACAAGCAACCAATACATTCTGGGAAACGCACTTACTGCCTCCACGACTATGTATGTAGATTATTCCAAACCTCAATATGCCCATAGGCATTAGTTTTATATCTTCAATTAATACGTCATAAAGAGCATAGCAACGTCTGCTTTTGTATTAAATTATTGATTTTTGTAAAACAAAAACATATATTTATAAAAATAAATTTGCTTCTATAGCTTTGAATTAAAAATTAGAAATTCAGTTTAACTCCAACTCATGATAGATTTTGCAGGGTAACTCCTAAAAAATGTCAATATCATTGAACTGGAAAGTGTTGAATTTCACTGTTTTAAACTAAATATTACGGCCTACACTAGTAAGGTATATCCTTTTAATTCAAGCTTTCAAAGAATAATTAAAAATGTCTGCTGCAGTTCATAGTTCAAAATTCTTTTAAACTCTTACGATTTGTTATAGTGTTTAATAATGCGCTTTATGGGCACTTTTTAAACATTCATAATTTCTGACTCAATAATTTATTATAAATAAAATCATCTAAACAATTAATAAAAATGCGAAAACTATAGCTTGGGAGTAATTTTTCCATCCTTTAGAATTAGATTAGTGGTACATTCTCTGCAACAACCCAGATAGAATTTAGTGCAGTTATCGTTAGTAATGGCAATTTAATGGAGAAAATTCACCAATGTCATTTTTCAATATACAAATCATTTCTGTCAATGATTTTACTCACTGTTTTTCCTCTGCTTCCATGATTCATAATTATGTCATGTTCGTGAATAACTCACGATCAGCTGTTTCAAATAAACTGTGGGAGTTATTCTCCCTTGCTTCATACTTCTATCATAGTTATGTTGCCTTGTTCTCGTAAATTTCGCTTCAGGCCATCTTTAATCAAAATATTTGGTATGGAACCAAACGTAGTCTTCATGTAAATGGACACGTTTAGTTGGTATGTTGCTTCAAATTATTATTATTCATCTAGTACAATTTTTTTTTCAATTTATATATTTTTCAAATTCCTAAATATTATAAGTATACAAAAATTATTTTGAATATAAACTTTCAAAGAATGTTTAATCACTGCGCCCCACAAAAAAGTTTTTAATGTCAATGAAATGAAAATGAATGTAGTCTAGGACTTAAATGCTCTCAAATAACCCTCAAAAGAAGGTTTGTTTAACTTGATATGTTTACTCAATCTTGTTTACTGTATCTTTTTATAGAGTAGAATTAACCTGCAATTTGCCAGGTGCTTGTAGTGCCTATCTTGTATTTAGTATTTCTAAGTCATCTTCTCTTTAAATTTTATTAATATTGACATGAATATAAATAAAAAGATTTTAGATGATATTGTGATCCTTGAACTGTAAGAGTTTCTACAAAGATTTAGTCTTACGCAACCACTCTTTTTAATATTCTTAATTAGCTCTTCAAAAGTTTGGACTCTTAAAAATGTATACTGCTCATATTTTAAGCCTATTCTTATTAAAATTGTCTCACCAAAAATTATTTCGATTTTCAGGTATGCAGTTGATAATGGAAATTCTGAGAAAAAGAATAAGTCAGTACCACTGTGTAACTTGAGCAACCTACAGTTGAGGTTTTTATGCCCATCTGATTTAGAAGAGGTTCCAAACATTGTATTTTGCACGAAACGTGTTGCCTTGAATGTTTTAAGTAAATTAGCATGTATAATTCATAAAAAATTAACCATGGTTTCTTCTGCATTTTATCAAAGCTTTTTGTCTAATCTCTCTATAACTGATAAAATTTTACGTTTATTTAGAAAACTTGTGAATTTATTTATTTAAATTATGTAACATTAGCTGGAACATTTATTGGTTATTTGTTGTTCTTTAGATGCAACTTCTAGTCATTTGCAAATTTAAAAAGATAGGAAGTTTACTTAATATTCTTGAATATTTTTGTTAGAAAGTTCTGAGTTTTAAGAGATTTCCTTTTGAAATCTGCTGAAACCAAATAACTTAAAGATTGCCACCTTTTCCTCTCTTATATATTCATAATATGTTGACTTTTCATATAAACTTCCCATCCCTTTCATAGGGAGGTAATGTTTGTTGGAAACACCAATCACTTATGTGCCTCCTTTAAAAACAGTGAGTTATAGGAATCTTGAATACCATTCTTTGCTGATCAGACTATTCTTAATTTTTAGGCTTATTTTTTCTCTACTTTGGAATATTATTTTATTCCCTAGATAAATTTTTCCCTTATTTCCATTCTCACAGCCAACTTAAAACAAAAATAACTTTTTTTTAAAACTTAACTGTGAAAACAATGTAAACTTTTCAGTGGCTACTACTATTTTCCTAACTTTACTTATTACGGTAGCCCTTGAAAAAATTAAAATTATCTTTTTCTATTTTATCTTTTAAAACCTAAAAAATGTATAAATGAACGACTAATCAATCCTTAAATTATA
>KZ807062.1:929966-940402 GCA_000696205.2 Oncopeltus fasciatus
TTAAATTATTAATTGTAATATAGAAAGTTTTCTGGTATATATGTTTATATAAAGTGAAAGAAAAATGCCAACAAATCTCTAACCATTACATAATAATAATAATTTCTGTCAATAAGAAATGTAATAACAAAATTTGTCCTGTCTCTTTTAAACACAAAATAAAAGGCAGAATTCATTAGTGGCTGTAATCAGTCGACAGGGATTTAGAGGGAGTCCAAATTTAATATTTGTGTTATTATTAGCATTCTAAAAAAATGTATCAAACATAATAGGGCTAAATTAAAATTGTATTGCATATTCTGTTATATTTTAAAAAATATATAAATTGGAGATTTTATCTGGTTCCTAGCTTCAAAATAAGCAATTTAAATTTGTTATTTGAGCTTAATTTTACAAGTGTTAAATGGATTTGTTTTTGTTGAAATTGGATGAGGGCTAGGGGTTGATTAGGGGAGACCAATTTGAATAATCATAAATATCTTAGTTATTATTAGTATTATAGCAAGAATTATGAAACAGAATAAATGAAAAATTGAATTTCTTTTCGTTTATGTTCTATAATTTTTTTTACAAAAGGTGCACAGGAAGGATGATATTTAAAAATGAACTGGGATGGTTAAGCATTTTCTCCTCCCCATTCTCTCTAGATGCCCTAATGCCATCCTCAGGGACATTAGCTTTTAGCTTCATTGTTATTTTGGGCTTTTGAGATAATTTGAATAGCTTATTTTCATTTATATCTAGCTTAATATGAAATGAGAAGTCGGTTTAGCTTCTGCAGATCTTGCTTGTCTGATTTTTATTTATTGCTTTGTGTTATTATTAAAAAATTAAAACATTTGGAGTGGTGTTTACATGCTATAAAACATGTAAACTCGTCTTTCAATAACTGTAACGTTGAATTCATAAAATCACTAGTTTTTAGTTTATATAATATTTTAATTTTATCATTATTTAATAATTAAATTACTATTTAATACTATNCTTTATAGCAGTATTCTTTTATTTATGAATTGTACAAAGGTTTTATTTTTCTACTTGTTTGTTTTGTATATATATAATATGTTAGAAATTAATCAGGGTTTCAACCAGATTAAAAATAAATAAAATACTCCAAAATCATTGGGCAATTATTTTATTTTATTATTGCCAATGTTTTTACTTAACTTGTAAGTCCTCATCAGGGGTGAAATACAATACACATTACTGCACTTCTAAAAATTTAGATTGGAATGAACAAATAGATGTATGGTATGCTATAATATAGAAGATCAAAATAAACTCAAAATTTCAGTATATAAATAAGAAAAAAAAATTAAGAACTTTATATGTTTCGATAATGATGTAAGGAGGAATCTTCAAGGGAAGTTTAAGGTAACATCACAGATTGCAGAAAATATAGCCATGAGCTGAAGAAATGTTATCTTTGTCCAGCCTATAATTAATAGCAGTAGGATTGAGATTAATTTGCGCACTTTCTGAAATCAGCATATTCTTAAGAAAAGGCTCATAGTGTGTGGTTGTTAAAGCATGAAGGGAGAGGTCCGAAGAATTTATATCTACATAAATTGATGTTCTTTTAATATTTTATTAAAATAGTTCTTTGTTTGGTCAATATATGAAGTCGAACAATTTTTTAATTTAGGGAGAGGGAAAACCATTCTGGGAAAGGATTTTATGTACGTATCCTTTCATCAGACTAAATCTTCCCATGTGCACATTAATCTCAATCCTACCCCTATTAATGACAGGCAGGACAAAGACTGATTCTTCATTTCATTGCAATATTTTCTGTATAATTCAACAGAAAAATTCCGGTAAACAATCTCTTGCATCCGGCCTTTGCTACTTTCCTTTGAATTGATTAACCCTGTCGATGTTACCTACCTTAGAATTTTGCCGATCACAGGGTGTCTCCCTAGTTTAGTTCTGCAGTCTGCAATATGACCTCAAACCTCCCTCAGAAATCTCTATACATCATTATCGGTACATATAAAGTTATTTATATATTTTCATATTTGTATAGTTAAATTTTAAGTTTATTTTATGTATAATTTTCTGTCTTATAGCCTGTCTGTGCATTCCAATATGTTATAGCATTCTATTATTTTTAAAAGAGTAATAGTGTCTATTGTATTTCAGCCCTGATGATGACTTACAAGTTAAGTAGAAATATTGGGAATTATAGAATAAAATAATTATGCAATAATTTTGGAGTATTTTATTTATTTTTTCATCCTGAGGGAAACCCTGATAAATTTCTCAGACATAATACTCAATGACCTACTACACATATATGTATATAATTATTTTTACAGGTTACACAGCTTCCTTCCATATTATTATTCCATTAAAGGAGCTCGAAAAGACGGTTTTACATATGTTCTGTATTTAAATGGTGGACACCAGCCATGGGGAGTATAATATCCTTTTATCTACAGTTTTTTACTCTATAATTTATTACTTAATAATATACTTATACTTTAATATGTGTGATTTACGATGAATGAAATCATGTACAATTAATCTTTTCTGTTTATAATGCTGTTATTTTTTACTATGAGGCTCATAAATTGACAAGGCATTGTGTATGTGTGTGTGTTTGTGCATGCACCGTATACTTGTGGGTGTGGACAATTATACTTATAATTGTCAATGTTTATCAATGGTTTTGCTAAAATTTAATTATCAATATCAACATTTAAATTCAAGTAAAACCTTCTTGCCCTTATTAAATGGTGATTTAAGAGCAGATACTAAAAGTTGGGTAAGATTTTTTATGTGAGTAATATATGAAAGACTAAAAAAAATACCTCAATTCCCCAAAAAAGTTAGGGTCTGGAAGAGGTGAGAGTTGGATAGTTGTATAGTTTTCATTTTTCTTTTAGCAGCTGTTTTTCCTCGGGGTTCCAAAATAAAGATTTTCAGTATACTGGAAATATAAAACGAGAGGATTAGATTGGAGGTAGTTTTCTTTTAGGGATTTTTAAGATGTTTTAAATTTTGTTTTATTAAGGTCAGTTACTTATTTTGTGTTCATTGGGAACTGTTTTTGTTTTTAATTTGTAAGTAAATATATTACTGATGAATGTTGAGGACAGTATCTTTAAAAAGGAGGTTATGTGTTGTTCGAGGGGGGGGGGGGGCTTGGTAAGCTAGTGTCCTTTATAATTTATTGATAATTAGGATTTGTTAGTTATATCAAATTTCTTATTGGGGCTATATGTATTGTACCTGTGGCTATTCATGTTGGTACCATGACACAACTTATTAAAAATCTTATCAGATCTTCACTGATCTTATATTAGGGATGCTAAAAATATGGTTCATTAACAAAAATTATATATACATATAAGTGTGTGTGTGTGTATGTATTTATATGGGCTTCAGTGTCCTCCAAGTCAGAGTGTAAACTCTGCCATAAGGCTTTCGACTTGGCCTAAGGCCCTGGAATTTTTTAAGGGAGAATTAAATCCTTGATCATGATGTCCATTGAAAGGTACGTAAAGCCGTTGTTCCCAAGCTTGTGTGATGACTCATAAAATATCCCTACCTAATAAAACCCTTGTTGGCAAAATTCATAGGTTCCATAATGTATGAATCCATATATATAATAGAATATAGATTACTCAGGTAAAAAACACTGACTCTGTACTTCTAATACACTTACTGTCCTTTCATTGGCTAATGCTGTTTATTTGCTCTGGTGCTAATTAAACAATTAATGGCAAAAAATCTATTTAAATTTAAATGGAAGATTGCATTAAACCTATTTTAGATGGTCAACAAATAACTTTTAGGAGAAAAGATTTTATATTGTAATGCTTGCAAAATAACTCACTACTTGGGCCTAGATTTTGAAAATGGCTTTAAAAAAAGAAGTACATAAATAGCTTTATTGTAATTTTCAAAATCCTTCAATAAATGGATTGTATTTCACCTGGAAAATTACGAAGAATTATGGTTGATGAACAGCAATTCACCATTCTGAATCTCACTTCAAAGCTTAGTCACTTCCAGTATGAATAAGGGCATTATGAAATAACTTTTCCAGTAACCTCTTGGACCTGCATTGAGATGTATGTATTGGCATTTATAAAAAATGGATTCTAATGTTAATGGGGACACAATTGCCATCTCAACTCCATACCTCGCAGGTTTTAACACCTGCTATGAAAAATTTTTTTAATTAAACCTATCCCAAATAAGTGCCAAAATAAAAAATAAAATTTATGTTATAATAAAACTTTATGAAGAAAACAAAATTAATTATGTAGACTGCAAGCTCTTTTTGTTTGCTAAAAAATTAATGTGCTTAGTTTCATGCTATGCTAATTCAAATAAGAAAAAAAAATTGATTGAGTACTTACTTTTTCATTGTGTGAAATTCTACTGCACAGATTACTCATTTTATTTCACATTTACTGCCTAATTAATGTTTTTGAGTTGTTTTATTGTCTATTTTTAAATTTTATTTAAATGAATGTATTAGTGTGTGCAAACTAATTATTGGTATCAATAACTGGTTAATCTCATCATTATAATAACACTAATATATTTTTTATAGCAAGATTGAAATTGAAAGGTAATTAGAAATTAATAATTGTAATATATTCAACATCCTCTTAGATATTTTTAATTATGAGTACTACACTCTTTTTTATTTGTAGATAACTATTTTTATTTCATTATTAGTAGTTCAATTTGTCTAATACTTTCCTTAATGTTATGTTTACTGACTATGTGAAGCATTACAGCCATGTACTGTTCAGGGGAGACCTCTGCAGGTAATATTGTTTCTTAAAAAATTATTTTTAAAACTTTCAATGTTAATTGTTACTTTTAGAGTAGACTTAATTACTATTTATACTCAATTAAGTTACTTTTTATTTAGAACCAACTATTTAACTGCTCAGACTATTTTATTAAACTCTTTAATAACTGCTATTTTATTACTGTTTCTAAAAGAACACATACTATTTCATAAAAGTTTCTGAATGAACAAAAATGTTTATTTGAAATCAAAACTAGTTTAATTGTTGAAATTTCAAGTAGACATTTTTGACTATCAAATATTTTTATAAAATTGTTTATAGTTACATTTATATTTTTGTATTACATTTATTGATTAACATAAAAATTTATTAAAAGAAAGTTACATTTCCTAACTTCTCATTTCTATGCCTATGTGTCATAATTGTTATAATACTAAAAGTTGAAACTAATATATTTCATGGTTATGGTGATGATAAGTCTATTTTTTATTCTTATCTAAGATACTTTTAAAAGATAGTATACAAAAAACTGTATATAGGCAAATAGCTGAAGACTTGTGATTAACTATGCTGCCTTAGTATCATCACTATGATTGATCAAATTATTTATGTAGGAAAAATAATTTTGTTATGATGGAAAATATTTCATACATTATAATAGGGTAAGCATTTGTATTTTAATTGAATGCTCACTGCAATTGAGTATCATATTAGTTCCTTTACTTACCCAATTATTTTACTATTGTTTATATTCGGAATCATTTATCAATCTGAGGATATAAGGATGTGCTATAATATTGTCATAATGATAAAAATTGAAACGAATAAATTCCATGGCTATGATGATGATAGAAAGTATTTTTATTTATCCTTATGTAAAATATTTTTAAAGAATTATAATTGTTAATTTTTATAAAAATTTCATATTAATAGTTCTTTTCAAAATCATTTTTAATATTTCATTTCATTTATTTTATTACTTTTGTGTAAAAAAAAAAAGCAGGAATTTTAAGTGATACATTTTTAAGTAATAAATATCACTGGGGAACACATTTTTTGTTGAGTTAGATCTGACACTGTTTTTTCACTAATTCTTTGCGCCTGAATCTGAGAATAACCTCATATTTTGTCTATCACGTAAACTTTTTAAACTACAGGATATCCTCAGAAATCATAAAAATCATGCATTTAACGTACCAAATATACAGTTTACAAAACATTTAATGTAAGTTAAATCGAGTTCATACACAGAAATTTGTTTAATTAATGAAAAGTACTTAAAAATTTGCATTTGTCACTTTTTCTGGAGTGTTTAGTTTGTGTACATTCTCGCTTGATGCTCCAACAATAGTCAGCCATCATATTTACGTCCCATCTACCTTGATACCTTGCATCCATGACCCTCAAATCTTGATGGAAAAACTCACCCTGCTCATCACTCACTGCACCAATTGTCCGGGAAATTAGCAAGGTGGCTGTGTAAAAAATGCAATTTAATGCTCATGTTGTAACCTAGCTTTTGGAAGATTTCCAAGAGTTGCTGGGCGATTTCAGAGTAATTCAATGCTTGTGTATTTCCAAGAAAGTCTTTAACAATGTTTTTGAATGCCAACCAAGCATTTTTTTAAATTTCTGACATTGTTACCACAAAATGTTCGTCTGCAAGAAGCTGTCGAATCTGTGAACCATAAAAAAAACTGACCTTTATCTTTTTAAATGACAGGCTAGGAAATTTTGACATGAGATAAACAGTCTCATTCAGTAGGCAAAGCTTTAACGAATTGCTTCATGAGACCCAATTTCATATGCAGAGGTGGAAATATAATGTTCTTTCTGTCGACAAGTGGCTGATGCACGATGTTTGGATCACCTGGTCTCAGGTCCGGTCCTTGCAGCCAATTCGACTGCACCCAATGTTGCGCACAAGCTCTGCTGTCCCTCTTACACAAAAAGCAGGGATACTTTATGTATCCTCGTTGTTGACCAAATAGGAAGCAGACCATTTTAAGGTCAAGACAAATGATCTATTGGTGCACGTGATATTGCAACAGATCTATGACTTTCTTTATGGTGCCATATTCTTCACACAAACAAACTGAATGGCCAATTGGAACTGAACTGCGCTTTGAGCTATCTATAAACAGTAGCCAGTCAGTTGTGTTATAGTTTGAAATTCCCAATTCTTCCATTAAACCACTTACATTATGGCAAAACAAATCCAACATCACGTTAAAAGTATTGCAGAAATGGCCTTTCTTGTGTTCCAAAATAGGGTACTTTGACTCCCTTTCAAGCAAGTTTTTCTCATTGAGTTGGGATGCTAAGAGCTCTGAAGCTTTTTTTGGATAGTACCAAATCATTTAGGTCTTGTTGTTCGAATCCCTTGCGTACAGAATCATCTTCAATGTCGAAATCTTCATCGTTTGAGTCGCTTTCATCCTTTGACTGGGAATGGTAAAACTGCCACATATATAACAAAACAAATCGGGGCTGTTTTCGACGTGTAGGAGCAGAGGTAGCCATAAGGAAACATTTCAGTTCAAACACACACTTCCGTAACAAAATACTAAATACTGCTTACCGAAACTCAACGTTTCAACACAGTATAACAGACGTAACTAAACAACATACATACATACATACATACACACACACATACACACATACATACATACATACGTCATAATTTATGTATTTGTCATGTACCTTTCAAAGACAAAATAAAAGGCTGAATTCATTGATGGTTGTAATTAGTATATATTTATATATATATAAATTTGAGAGGTTGTCAGGCTCCCAAATATGTAATTTAAATCTTATATTTGAGCTTCTTGTTGCAAATGTTAAATAGATTAGTTTTTGTTGAAATAAGATGAGGGCTAGGGTAGGGTAGATGACCAAATTGAATAATCGTCAATAACTCTATTATTATTAGTGATATGACAAGGATTGTGAAACAGAATTAGTGTAAAATAAAAATAATAAGCTGGTATGTTAGACCATCTTCTCCCCTTCCCCAATTTCTTCAAGATTGGTCTAATACCATTTATTTATTTTAGTATTTGCCTGTAAAAAGAAATTAAGACAGAATTGATAAGGTAACTTTTTTTATTTCACTTAGTTATTTTCTTAAAATTCTGGAACCCTCATGCTAACCCATAAATCTCAAGCTCTAGGAATGCTGTCTATGTTCAGCCTTGAGCTTGTGCTGGTCAGGAACTGGTGAGGATGCCATCATGTCTCACATTTATTTTATTTTCATTTTTGAAATTATTGTATTTCTATCTCTTTTGAAATATTAAAAAGTGATATTGATGAAGTTGTGATACATTATAACATAATAGGTAAAATAAGTAAAATAATACAAATTTTCTTATGTTTTTTGAAGAATAGGGTTAAATCATTTTGAATGCTGAGTAGATGTGAAAATGAAATAATTTTACCAGTTTACATAATATTTAAACAAGGTTTCCTAGTTTCATAAAATTTCTCTTTTTTCCTCAATGAACAATGTTTTGAAACTGTTTTGTTTTAGAATTGTTATCAACTGACTGATTGATCTAAAATATATTTAGAGTCAAAGTCTGTAATCATATATAAAGAAAATAAAACGCTCCCTATCACGATATATATAATAAATAAGAACTGGAGGAAGAAAGAGCATAGTGAAGAGAAAAAAAGGAAAAGATACAGAGTATTAGAGGTAGCAGTATTTTAGTTTTGAATGTCTTCAGATCTTTTGGATGGTCTCTCTTTAAGGGAATGAATTATTTGCTGAAGCCTCTATATTAATTAATAATTATTTTAAATTGTAATCAATTATTTATTATCTATTAAAAGCCTTAATGTGCATTCTTATTTTTCTTAATAGGTGGGTAGTGGTTTGGTTTAGATCTGCTTTTGTCTGGGTCTGGCCAGGAATGAGACGAATGGTTGTCGACAATACCACTTCCCTCATGTCACAATACAGTTGGGCGACCAAGTAGCCTTTCAGGTAATAGTTCATATATAAAAATTTTCTTGTTTGTTAATAGGTTCAAATTTCCATGTAAAATAATAGTTATTATAAATTTTTTTGTGATATTTAACCCCATGAAAATTTTAATAACTTATCAGACTTGTCTTGGTACCGTAAATGGAAAACGTACCGGCCCGGATACCAGGAGATCCAGGTTCGTGTTCTGGCTGGGACAGTTAGATTTTTTATTCTGTTTCCTTGCACTAAAAATTGTTAAAATAGTTATTATAGCTCTTCTAGAACTCTTATATTTTATATAATATTTTATTTTTGGATTCCCATATTTTTATTATCTTAGACAAAGAAAATACTTACATTATTATTTTTTTTTTTTTAACTTATAGTAGTTAAGTATTTTTTTTACATATTTTAAAAGAACTTTTTGAGAAAAAGTATCAAAATTTATGCCCTTTCTAAAGTATTTCCTCAAAATCTTTTGCTTATGACTAAGAATTGTCCTATAAAAATTTAGAATTTTAAAGTTCTATTGTTCTAAAAAAGAAAATTTTCTCTATTTGATTTCAGCACATATTTAAATGTATTAAATTAATAAATTCATGCATAAATCTCTTTTACTTCTTATCTTAAGAGAGAAACATGTGTTAATTTATCTTGGGATCCATGTCACAAGGAAAGTTATCGCTTTACTCTGGGATTGTATTAGAATTTGTCTGAGTTTTAACTCATAAATTTTTTTTTCAGGATCTTAAAACACATTACTTGTGAATGTAAATTGTGTCTTGATGCCCATCCCTCAAAATCCTACTTGTTTTACCATTGACAAAATTCCCTTATGTTTTAAATCACTTTATTAAAGTCCCTTTAAGATTTTAAGTATTAAAATTGGGATTTGCTTCTTAGCCACGAAACTTATTCCCTCTCAAAGTTGACAAACATCTTTGTTACCGTTTTAATATATACTGATGATTAACTAATAAGCTTAATCTAAATTATTATTCTAGTTTTTTACTTTATTGTGAAATCCTGCCAATTATTTTCCCCAACAGATTGCGATATACAATATCAGTTCCTACTTCCAGTAATTATAATATTTTTTGATCTTCAAAGTCAAATGATCTTCATATTATAAACCAAAGAAAAACTTCTGCTTAGTCTAAACTTGCATTATTGAAAAATATTTTTCTCCTATTAGTTCTGTAGTGAAATCATTATGATTGAAGTATTTTGTAAGTATAAACAAGTCAATTAAGCTCTGGCTGATACTACTTTTCTTAAATGAAACTTAAGTGGGGAAATTTCAGGGGGAAAAATCATTCATTTTTATTTCTTTTGAAATGGGGAAAGTCAATTAAAATCTTAAGAACTATGCCTGAGGTTCAATAAAGTATCATTAAAGGTTCTAATGCGATTGCTAAAAGGAAAGAAATTCTCAATGAAAATATTATCTATTGATATCAATCATCATTTACTATCTGCTAGGCTATTGCTTGATTACATACTGATATCATTTCTTGGTATGGCTGTCAAAGAACTCTTGGACCACAATTTCAACCTGTGTTGGTGCGAGGTCTGAACTATATATATTTGGCATAAATATACTAAATATAAATTATATATATATATATATATATATATATATATTTGTCAGTGAGGAAGGTTTATGGTCACATCTCATAGTGCAG
>KZ807062.1:945338-958064 GCA_000696205.2 Oncopeltus fasciatus
TTATAAAAACTTGAGTTTTTTTAACTTGTTTTATCAGATTGTTTTTGTATAAATTTTTTGGGAGATTTTATCGAAATCTAGATTTCTATTAATACCTTTATGATCTGAATACATTGCTATAATATTTTTGGAGAGTTGTCTGTATTTATATTATTTATTTTTTGGATGCCTTGTTGGTTATATCACTGATGGGCTCTCATTAGATTTGAGATTGCATTGAATCTAATTAAGATTCTACCATAACTTAGTTCTGTAGGGAGAAAAGCTGTACATGTTTTTTTTTTAAATATTTATTTAAAAATTTTGGGAGCGGAGGGAGGAATTTCATTGGAATTTAAAAATATTTTTGTTCTTTCTTACATATTAAAAACAGGGGGCTGAATTATAATAAGAAATTTTATCCTTTAAATTACCCTCTATGAGTAATTATAGTGAAGGTACCAAACTTAGGCAAAACTTTTCATTTGTGTATTTTAGTCAAATTACTCTTTTTAAGTAGTAGAAGCAGGATTTCTTGATATATTTATTATGGTGAATCTGGAAGAGCTATAGAATATATGTACTATTATTCAGCTCCAGTCATCCTTAATTTATTTTTCATATTATAAAAATATTACTTTTGGCAAGCCCAATGAAATGTTTTCAAACCACTTTTAATTGCTCATCATCAGGCATGCTTAATACTATTTATTGTTATACATATATGCGTGTATTTTTACAATTAATGTTTATCTTTGCTTAACATGAAAGGTACAATTTCATTTATTCCAATTTACAAGTCTTAATATCATCATTATGAAATAATTAATTAAACATAAAATAAATTATTTAAGTCATGACACAGAAGGTTGTCTGAAACTATTGAATTAAAATAATACATGAAAAAGCAGTCTTAAGAAAGATCCTTTTTAAGTATTCAGTAAGACCCATAATAATATCATTACATAAAATATTATGTTATGTAGAATATTATTTTTAAATAATATTTTTATATTGAATATTTAAAATTGCCTATACTTATCAAAATAAAAAGTATGTAATTTTCAAAATTACAATAAAACAATTATTTCATCCTTACAGTTTCCTTTATATAAAAAAATATACTAAATTAAGGATAAAAAACAGTGGCATAAGGAAAAATTCAACTCTCTAATTAAAATATGTTTGACCATGCAAAAGAAGATAGTGGTATTTTTATAACATGTAATAATTAGTACAATTTTCTTTGTAAAAAGATAAAATAAATTATGATGCAGCAACAAGGATGTCCCATATTTTCAGATTTGTAAATTTTAGTTAAATAACACTTTTTTTTTTGTTAGAGGCCTTAATATTGTAAATATATGCATACACAGTGTAAAAAGTGTATAATTTTAAACTTGATGAGTGATTAAAAGCGTCTCTAAACATTGCATTGGTCTCGCCATACTTAATATTGTTAGAATATGGAAAATTATCTGTCTAAGGTTTAAATGTTTTCTATTTTTGGGGGCTGTGGGCAAATTTAGCATAACATGAAATGTTTAAAGGACTAAAATAGCGTGAGTTATGAACAAGAACATGTATATTTTATAATTAGAATATTCTGTAGGTTAATAGGTGTAGAGAGCAGGCACATTTCCTATTATTATCATAATAATATTCTTAATTATGATTTATAGACAGTAAAGATTTGTAATAAAATCAGCAAGCCAGAAATTGTGCTTTCATCAATGATGACTTATTATTATTTTTTTGTGTCTTGTTAAGAACACTTATTATGTACTTTAAAATTTTTTTTTTTGTAACTCCTACAACAATAGAGATATTACAATTATAAATTTTGGTCTTTCTCCAAAATCCCCATATTTGATATCAACCAAAAGTAAATTCTCTCAATGGTTTGTGATGAAATATAAAATGTGATTTCTGTATATAAAAATAAGAGAAGCTACCCAACACTCATAGTTACATTCTTAAATATCTTTCTTAATTTACATTTCTTTGAAAAATTTTATGTAGTTACAAGTAATTAAGACTAATTTTCTTGTATGTATAAATTTGATGAATTATGTATACAAAAACGTGTTTATTATATTGTGTGCTTTGATGGTATTATTCAGCTTAAGTCACACATAACAAACTAAATATTAATAATTTTTATTATGTCAATTTCTTGCATGTGTAACGTATAATCTGTTATAAATACACTAAAATTTAATAATTACTTATTAATAGAGCCAAGTTTGGTGCAAAATTGGAGTTGATAGAAGGACATCTTGTAAGGTTAGTTTTGGTGTTGAAATGCTATAAATTATTTGCTGTCTATAAGAAATGCGACCCCTATAGTCTCTGAAAAAAAAAATGGAGTCCTCCATCCTCTCCTTCAAAATTTAAATTTTCTATTGTTCAGATTAAAAAGATACAACCAAAAAACCTATCAATTGTTTTTCCGTGAAATTAACTGAGATTTGTGGACATTATGCCTTATTTCAAAGTAGTACAATATTATTTGCAAGATTATTACTAATTTATAGGTATATAAAATTTGATCATATGCAAAATGTGATTCATTAGATCTAGGTGATTAATGTCTAATTAAATACACACATACACACACACCACCCTCTAGTCTACAGTAATTAGGTTCTTTAGGATGGTAATTGGGTTACCCCAGTGGCCTATATAATACTTAAACAGCTTATGATTTTCTTTTATTTTGTAAATGAAAATGTGTGCAAATGTATGTCTTTGTATTATTTTTAACTAAATCATGGATATTACAAATTATTTGTGTAAAGGTATAGTCTTTCCCTTCTTGTTAATAAATTAAAAGAGTTACTTACAGTTAACTAATGATGATAAAGTCAGTTTAACCTTAATCACTTATTTATTATTTTATTTCTGAGCAATTGAAATACTAAAATTGCTTTAAAAATAGAATAGAAAACTGTTTTTGTTTTTTTTCAGTTATGTATGGTATTTTTTATTTTTACTCTGAATTTAGTTAAAAGTGGTTATACTTAGTAAAAAGGTTAAAACTGAAATTCTTTTAGGAGATATCAGTTAATAAATATTTTGTTAATAGATATTATATTCTAAAAATGAATTCTGTTAACAATTGAGCTTTTATTATTATTGAAAATGATTTTCAAAACTTGCTTATTCCACTATTCAAACAAAATTTAAAGCCTGTTAGAGTATAATATACTTCTTTTTTTCATATTATTGGCAATACTTTAAGAAATTTTAATACTTTTAGGAAAAAACCTTTAAATTAAATTTTTCTCTTTATATCAGGCAACAAGAAATTCATTTTACTTTTTAATTACTTCACCTTAAACAAATAATTTCATTATTTATTGTAATTTGAATAAACATTTAAGTGTCAATTTTAATTTCCTTAGGAGAAATACAATCAAAACTAATAATTTTGAAGTTACTATAAAAAATCCAATCTAATATACTATTTGAGAAATAATAATTTTTAATAGTTTTAAGTATCTAAAATAGGGAAAACATTAAGATTAAACTTCTATAATCAGTTACATTTTGTAAATAATTACAATTTGACTTATTCCAATTAAAAGTAAAACTTATGAAAAAAGTTTTTGTGAAAAACTTTGTAATCTGTCCATTTGTTATTTTCAATTCCCTAACTGGTTGCTTACGAAGTGTTGCTCATAATTTGACCAAGTATTGTAAAAATATCCAAGAATATTACACATTAGAGACAAAAATTAAGGCACAATGTTGTGATTTCAATTGGACCACAGAAAATGATTGATTTACTGAATTATACTTTACATGATTGTCTTCATTATTTAATTTAGACTGTGAGAGTTATCTCAATATCTATGGATTTCCTTTTAATCCATCTTATAACTGTTATAATTATCTTATTATTATCTGTTAAAAGACATCATGGTTCCCACAATGGAATTTTCTTAATTTTTAGCTTTGATTTTTTTTTATTCTTTAAACATTCAATTAATTTATGCTACATAAATAATTATTATTGTACAGGATTAAAAATGAATACTTCTCTTAATTAAAAATATATTAACAAATGTATTTATTTTACTTTGTACTTAAAAACTTTTATAGTTATAATTGTTGAATAACAGTTTTGAGTTGTCAAAATTTTAAATCCTAACAATCAATATCTTTAAAACTATTCAAAATTCATTTGTTCTAAGAAAATTAAAGTAATACATTACACAATTCCTATGCCAAAGATTAAATAGCTTTTATTAAATATTATTTTCCCTTCTGTAGTGATTATTTTGATATCTAGTTCAAAGAATCATTCTTACTTGTGTATTGAAATAAAATAAAGATGTTTTAAAATTTTGTTTAATTTTTTTGCATGTTTGTATTAGTTTTACCACAGAATTCCTTAACTCAATTAGCTGTCACTTTTTGTAAAAATCTGTCTTAGGAGATTGGGGTTTCAGTACACTTTCTGTGTTTAGAAGCCTTGGTCCATATTAAATTGCTAGGCCTATTTGTCCTAGAATTTTGATACTGCTATGAAACAATGATATGATATTAACTCATTTTTAATATCTTTCAAGTTATATTTCCTATAATAATATATAATCATAGGATCAGTGATATAGGTGATGTGCATTCAAGCTAGACATCTGACCACTCTATTGAGTGTTTTATTGATTAACATAAAGAGAAAGTCCTTTGATGATATTGATCATTGATCCTTATTGACCTGCTATTTCTGTAGAAGACTATTTCAAGTATGCACTTAAGATTGAAAAATGTTTATAAATATTGAACAACCCAAGTATTTCTAATCAGTAGCAAATCATTATCTAAACACATTCAATAAATCAGAAAAAATTGTTTATTTATTGGTTAGGTATATTTTTCTTTGGAGTATTCTTACCTGATAATCGATTAGATTTTTTTTTTTTTTTTTTTCAAATTTTAGAGAATTATTATTTGACAGTTTCTGGACTAGTCTTACTTGGTTGTTTTTATTAGATATTCATGTAGGCTTACAGATAATAAAAAATCAAGTAAAATAGTTATTTTTTATATCATATTTTTTTGTTAACAGTATAAAATTCAACTTATGCATAAGGTATTCAGATTCATTTCAAAGAAACGAAAGTAATTCATATTGCTCTCATGAGACTGCCTAATTTAAATTGATTGCATTAATTGAAAGTTGTCTTCCATTTTTTACCAATCCTTTGAAGGGGAAGCCAAAAAAATGATGAACTCAAAATTGGTATGTATTAGCAGCTTCAAAAGTTTTACAATGAATGAAGTTTATACATACAACTTTATTTATAGAAAGATTATATTTGTACTTTAATGTAAGATGTCCATCAGTACTTGAAAATTAGACAGAAAAATGTATAAGCCAGAAGTTTTCACTACAGATAATGTTTGGATGAGTCTACCTTTGTTTTTTATAGAATGTGCAGAAGAAACTAAAAGTTACAGAAAGCAAACACCACTTTCTCTACTTTTACTCTTTAAGTCAACTTGCTACATTAGAGATAAATAAGACTACTGTTTCTATACTAAACAGAAAACTTTTGAAATAATAGAATAACACAGATCATGAGGAAAATCTAGAAGTAGATCTACCTAAGAAGGAGAAGAACTCAGAATTCACAATACCTAAAGACGGCAAAGATATAAAATTCTTTAAAAAGAAAAAAGGCCCTACTAATTGAGAATTTTTGCATGGTGATGTTGAACTACTAAATAAATGTGATATTATTTAGAGCTAACAAAAAATTTTAAAAATCTACCATTTACCTCCATGGGGAAATGGAATTAGACAGCATCACTGAGCTACTCCCTGAACTGAATGATATTTAGCCTTCAGATAGGGATACAATTTCAGAAGCCCTTATTGAGCTTATATAACAAAGTATTTAGAGATTAATTCCCAAACTACTCAGAACTGTTGGTCATGCATTCATAAGGCCCTGAGGGACAGGTTAAGTATAAATTAGAGCTTTTCATAGCAGAGATAGGGATCACGAAAATAGTTCCTTCTTTGAAGCATTGCAAAAGCTGCTTCACTACACTCAGGAAGAAGGTGAAATGCTAACTTTAAAAAGTCTGCTAAAGCAGGAGCCCTATAATTAAACAAAATCCTACTCACAAAGAGAAACTCTTTCTGTAACTCTGTGGAAGAATATTAGTAACTCGACTTACAAAAAAGTAAATTTCCATATCATGGGTTTCAACACCTATCAGACTTATATTTTAACAGTAGAGCCTATGATGGAAAAGTTGTCCCAGACTAATTTTGTAAATAAATATAAATTTTTAGTTCTTCCTACATGATGGTCTCTTCAAGAGTTATTTGTTCTTATTAAAATTTCATATATTTGAGGTCGAATAACACAGAAACCAAGCTTTAAATCAAAAAGTTTTTAAACCCTGAAGTTACTGAAATTTTGAGTAAGAGTTGAATACCATTAGTTGATTTTTCTTTAATAATGTCGGGGATTGAATCTAATCATTTGTTATTTAATCAAGCCCAGTCATTTCTTGGCTAACTATGATAATCAAATTGTTCTTTTTTAAATTAAATGAAAAAAACAAAAATCTGTAACTCTCCTCCCTGAGAAGTTTAGAAAAAGAAAAGACAATCTCAAATTTTAAAATACCGTTAAGTTTATTATGCTTAAAGCTAAAATCGCTCGTTCAACATTCAGTCAAACGAGTGATTTTAACATTAGGCTTAAGAGTTTTCTAGTGGTCCGAGAAAAGCTATAAATGTCTTATTAAAATTCAGCAAAGGACGAAGTTTTTAACCTGCAGTTTATTAAGTGTTTTAAATGCAGATTAAAAACAAGTCAATTTTAAGAAAGGTAGTAATAAACCAAGTGCAATTCATATTTCTCCTAAAGGAGAAACTCCAAAGAGTTATTTAAGAAAATACGTAAAGCACATTATTCAAGTGGGCTACAACTTACAACCATTGGCCTGCCTAGCAAATTGGTTACCCCTTTCGACTCCTAAATTTAAATTATTCTCCCATCCTTATTCTCTACAGTAGTGAAGGGAAAACGCAGATCTAATCCTACATTGCCTTTAACTTTTTTCTTTAAAATTATTATTTAGTTAATTTCTTGAATCGTAAAAGTCAACTCCCATTCAAGTAATAAGTACAATCAATTTTACGCGAATACCAATTTTTAATATTATATTTGTGAACGTATACAAATAAATTATGCTTCGGTCCAAAATTAAATTATTCTTTCTTAATTATATTACCTTAATTTTTGTTAACATATATATATCAAGAACATGTGGGATAGAGAGTGCAGAGCACACACAAACAAAAAGAAAAATCACAAGGAGTAAAATTTTCGATAGGTCAACAAAAAATTAAGGTAATATAATTAAAAAAGAATAGTTTTAAAAAATTGCAATGGTTTTGTCTACGTTTGTATTTACACGCCAAGAAATGATTTCTGATTAAAATTTAATAGAATAATTCGATCTTAATGATTCATTACACTTATAAACTTTTAACTCCAAAGTGGTTGTTTTATATTTTAACATCAAAACCAATTCTTTTGGAGTAAACAAGGATAAATTTTCATTTTTCGGCGGAATCACAAGGGTTTCAGAGATCTTGGAGATAAGCTGACACCTGCAGCAGAAACATGACGACGGCCCATAAGGACCTATACATTTCAGCAGGTTCTCTAAAGGGAATTCATTTTTCTCCTTAGTAACGACGCAAACAATTTATTTTATAGCTGACATGTGGTCCGATTAATATATATATATATATATATATATATGTGTGTGTGTGTGTCTATATATTCTAGAGTGTCAAAAATTTTTAAATAAAGTATTTGCATTTACTAAATGCAATATTTAAGCATCTTTTTCAAACCGTTTGATTAGTTCGTTAATAGCTGATATCGACCTAAGAAAAGGGGGGTTAGAACAAGACTAAAATAAGATTAATTGTATAAATTTAAGGGAAATGAGATTTATAATTTTGAGTTGATGGTAAATTATAAGTCTCCATACTACATTTAACTGGCTAACTACCAGAGAGGTACTGTTTTAAGCTTCACTTATTAAAAATAAACCTTCTGTTTTTATTCTTATCAGGTGATTTAAAAAAAATTTAAACAACTAACTAATCCACAAGTTTTAAAAATAAATCACTTAAATATGTTTAAATGATTAAATATATATTTGTATAAAATTTATGTTTAAAAAAAAAAATTATTGTTGATAATTTATTTATGATTAAACGTAATATGGTCAAAAAATTGAAAGGAAACATACTGCAGTGTTCCCACTGCAGGGCACCTCAAAAGTCTATATTTGAAGCAGGTCCTATGGCTGGGTCTCTAAAGAAGTACATATTGGATACGAGCGAATTCAAGGTTACGAGATTTATCTCGGAAACGGTAAACAATCTTTTATGCATTTAAATTAAAATTTGACCATTTAAAAACTTTTAAAGCTAACAAAGGAGAACGGATTTCCCTTGATCTCATTCAATTGGTCAGATTTATAAGAATGTAACCTTATTTTTAATGGGTAAGTTAGGCTATATTCACAAGAAAAGTATTTTGAATACTTTAATACAGTAGTTATAGTTAAAAGAAGGTTCTTAAAGTAACATAAACCATTAAAATTGAAGTAGGGAAAAGGGTGGAGTGGATTTTCCTTTCTGCTGCATTAAGTGTTTCTGTCTTGAGAACTAGAATAGTTTAATATCTTAAGTTTCCATTACAATATTACTGAAATTTTAAGTACAGTTGTATAAAAGATCATTAATCTCAAATCAGAACTTACAATAAGTTCCTGACGAACATCCATTAAAAAAAAAAAAAATAGATAATTCGAGAAACTATAGGAACACACATAGGTGCCATGTTGAGTTGCAGGCATCCATACCTACTTCGATAAGTTCACCCAGTGTTACTTCAATAAAGTTTCTGATTCTTTTTTAAATTTCTTAATACCTAAAACTTAATGTTATGGTTACAACGTTATGGTTATACATACACACACACACACACACACACATGTGTGTATATATATATATATATATATATATATATAGAGAGAGAGAGAGAGAGAGAGAGAGAGAGAGAGTAATGAAGAACAGGTGGATAGAGAGTGCAGTACACACATAAAAAGAAAAAATCACAAGGAGTAAAATTTTCGAGAATCTCTCGCCCTTAGTCGCTGAGGAGTGAAGAGAGACTCTTCTCACTCCTCACAGAAAAAGGCCAATAGATCCCCGAAAATTTTGCACCTTGCGATTTTTTCTTTTTGTGTGTGCACTACACTCTCTATTCCACCTGTTCTTGATGACTATAAATCGCAGCCGTGAGTATTTCATTTAATTATTAAGAAGCTATTTTTTTTTTCTTTAGATAGGAGAGCACCTTAAAACTATATATACAGTGTGCCAATCGGAGTACTGGACCTGAACTTAAGATTGGAAGCTAAGAGTGTAGGCTGGTGCGTGCGCGCGCGTGTGTGTGTATAAATCCCCCTTCGATTATTACAAATTGTGATGTTTTACAAAATTGTACTAGTTATTATTAGATGATTTTAGTTGGGGTTCGGTTAAGGTAGATCCAAAAAAAAAAAAAAAATACAAATTTAAAAAAAAAATGTATTTTTTTCAAATAGATTAACTGCCAATGTTTCGGCTTACATTGTAAGCCATCTTCAGGGCTATCATGAAGAACGAGAGAGGACGTTCTGTCCCTAAGTTCACATTTCCATGACTGAATAATAACATTTCCATCATCTAATAATAGTATTACGGTAAAAAAAAAAAACAAAAAAAAAAAAAACTCTCCTTTTGTACTAGTTATTGTTTTGTACAAACAAAACATTTTTGAGCTGGAAATTTACAATATATTCCTAAGATTCAGGATTGAAATAATATTTTTGAAGTATTACAATATTTTTCTCATTTCTATTATTACAATGTTTTACTGAGTTCTAAGCAGCTTATTTAAAATTGAATTATTTTTCATTAAAATTATTCATTTATTGTTAATTTTTAATTTGATTATTATAATGAAAATTATATATAATTATTTATAATTAGTACTGAAAGTTGTTTTTAAGCAATATATTTATTTTATTAATCATTATGAGTATTATTTCTTTTTTTTTTTACATTTCTTTATATATGTTGAGCTTTTTAAAAATATATTCATAATATTCACTCTCCATTGGCATTCTTATAATTATATTTTCAGCGAATTTCGAAAGAATTTAGCTTTTGATATTGCTCTCATGTCAGATTTACTGCACATAAAAATAGTCACTAATATTTTATATGTAAATATATTCTCATACACACGCATACACACAAATGTGTTAGTGAGTCTATCAATGCTCTACAGGCATATAGACCATAGTTTGCATTTATGCCTAATTCAATTCCTCATGTAACTGTTAAATGTAAGAAAAAAAGCTTTGTTTCTTATTGAGCAAAATAAACCAATAGGAGTGAGGGGGGAGGGATTACCTACAATTTCAATTAGTAGGGATTTTGATTGGGTTTGTTCAAGGTTTAAAAAAAAAATACAATTTAAAAAAAGTGTATTTTTATTATCTGCCGACATTTTGGCCTTCATTGTAAGCTATCTTCTGGGCTGCTTAAATTCACGTGTTAAGAAAACACGAGAAAATTATTAAATAAACTTTATTACTAAAAGTAATGTGATATGAAATGTTTCTTGTTTTGTTTTTGTGTTGCATGGGTAATTTTATGAGTAATGAAACCCAATAAAGAATTGTTTATTGATTAAAGAAATATTTTATGAGTTACACAGCAAAATAAAATTAATAGAAGTTTATGGGAGATTACCAGATTCTGATTTTTAACTTTACTGCCTCAAATTAGTTGGTGCCTAACTAATTAGACACAAATAGTTATTTTTCCTAATGTAAAGTGGCTCAAGAAAGAATAAAAATCCCTTTCAAATATTACTCATAAATTATAGTAGGTAGTACAATGCTAAATCAATATTTACAAGATTCACTGAAAATGACAACGGATCTCTGAGTACTTGAGCTGGTGTAATTTTTATTCTGTCTTGTATTACAAGTTACAAATATCATCAGTGTGCTTATTGGAGTGGGATCTATTGTCGAATCCCAAATTGTTTTTGTTTGTTTTCAGTATTAAATGCTTGTCATTTTTCCTTCGCATAGAATGTTAATTCTTTAAGAGGTTTAACTATTTTTACTCTAGGACTGTAATATTGTTACATTGGCTTATGCGTACTTTGGGCAACAAAAGAATGTGCAAAGTAGAAAGTGATCTAAAAACAATATATAGCAAAAAAAGTTATTTAATATTTTTTTCTGCATAAATTGAGCTTCATGAACACGAATTATAATTATTGGTAAGGAGTGAAATGATTTTTCAAATGCATGATGCGAGTATTTTTCTGTTGAAAAAGTATGATATATTAAAGTTATTATACGACTCTCAGCTATAAAAGAATTTTGACCTATTCTTTACGTTGATACTTACTAATTTTTTTTATATCCCTTTTACTTTAAATTGTTAAATGTTTTTCATTTTATATAGCAATTTCAACAAGTTCCAGTCACTTACATGAATTTCTTCAAATTTTTTCTATAGGGGTATGAGCTAAATGATAAGTTTCTGAAGAAGACCAAGGGGAAAAAAACTGTCAAATCAATACGCCTGAAAAGCTCCAATATATTTTCATCCTCCCTGGCTATGGCTAACAATAATGCTCACGGTCCGACTGGCTCCGGCTCCACCTTCATGTCTGAATACGAAGACTTCGTCTTGAGTTTGAACTATGAAGCAAAAAAGACTTCGGCAGAAATTGGCAGGAAAAAGTGGAGGAAATTAAAAAAAATGTTAAGTACGTGTGATAGGTTAAATTTTCTTATTCATTAAACAGCTATTTTCTAGGGTCTTATTTTAACTACTGCTAACTACTACTGCAATAAGCTGTACACTAACTACAGTAAAGAGATTTTGAAGTATTAAGTTTGTTTAATTACCTACATTAATTATTAGAGCATTGTTTAGTTCAGACAGAGTGTAGTACCCTGTTGATTAATTAGACCTAATCACACCCAACCACCCTGCTTTTAAGATTTGCAAATTCAAAAGCAGTTATTAATGAATCAAAATACCTTAGATCATAACAGAAAACTGCTAATATGACAAAGGTTTCAAAGGCCTGATACTTTAAAGTTATTGCAAGTTCCTTCTCCTAAGTTAGCCCAACATCGCTGCCGAGACCTTCTACTTAAATGTTTACCAAGTTAGAGTGATAAATCAATGGATATTAAATGGATAATTTAATCTGCTGACAACAATTTTTAAAATAAAGAAACCAATTCTTTCAGCAAAATGCCTGTATTCATAAATTACTATTTAATATTTTATTTGTATTATAAAAAATATAGATCATAATAATATATGTAAAATCTAACTTTCTTAACATTCTATAAATTTTATAAAATAATAAAATTATTATTATTAACAGTAAAAAGGATGTTATATTCTAAGAATGGCAGTATTAGGAATGAGTAGCTCTCATTTTCTTTCGTCATAGAGTAAGAAGTCGTTTTGTCAAAGGGTCTGCATCAGAACGTTTCCTAGACTCCTAAATTAATTAATCAATATTCCTAACTTCAATTTTCAATAAATTAATTAACTTCTATTAAATTTAAAAAAAATAAAAATTATACAATAAAAACTATTTA
>KZ807063.1:9929-25632 GCA_000696205.2 Oncopeltus fasciatus
AAAAAATTAAATTATTATAAATTAATAAAATTGTGCAATGATTAGAGATATCAATATTGAGAAGATCCTTCTTTTTTTTAATTTAATTTTTTAGTAGATTCCAGGGTGATTTCTACAGGGAATTTTTAATATTAAACCTTTTCTTTTGGAAATTTTTTTAAAATATTCTCTCAGTGCTAGATCAGACAGGCACATCAGAGGCAGACATTTGACAGAATCTTTATAAGGGTACTGCACTAGGTTCAATGGAGAAAAAAAACTGTTTCGGTAGATAGTAAGAGGCAGATTATCAGCACCTTTGCAGAAACAATCCTGACAATACTATTTATAATAATCAATGTATAATACATTTATTTATTTACCCCACAGATCATCTTTCCAGAATCATGAAACAAAAATTAGGTACTTTACAAAATGAGACCTTTAATGGCTATCTGTCTGCCCTCCGAGCAGGAAACAAATCACTCTAGATTGCTGCTCACAGACTCTATTTGCAGACGACAAGGCCATCCTACCTTCCCACCCCCATCCTAAAACTACTTCTAAAAACCTACAAGATCATCTCAAAAAAATCAAACAATGGTGTGGCAAATAGGGAATAAAAATAAATGAAGCAAAATGCGTTCAACTTAATTTCCGAATAAGTAAATAAAACTTTGCTGAAATTGTTAAATTCAACAATATTTTACCACATTCAAATTCCGTTCGTTACCTGGGGTTCCATCTTGACTTACTACTCATATGGGCAAACACACTAAAAATAAAAGATAAAACTCAATCAACAACAAGGACTCCTATAAGGACTCATGAATAAGAACTCCAATCTATCAAGAGAAAACATACTGACACTCTACAAGACCTTACTATGACCAATCTGGACATATGGTGTATAAATCTGGTGTGCCATCAAGCCTTCCAGCATAAAAAAAAATTGAGTCCTTTCAATCCAAAAACCTCAGAATAATCGCAAATGTTTGTATTAAGTATCCAATTACTTCCTTCACCACAATTTTAATATCACTTTTGTTCAAGACCTAATTTCCTCCTGTTTCATTCTTGTCCACTGACGGATAAGTCAACTGTCATATCATACTAATCCATCAGCACAGACCCTGTCATCCAACTACAACCTTCACCGTCAACACAAACGAAGATGGCCTTGTAACCTTCTCGGAACATAGTTTCTAGTCAATTTGAGAGTGGTGTCATTGGTCACCTTCTCTCCTATGCGATTGATGTTGAATTTAATTTTTTTATTTTCTTCTCCATTGTAATCAAATTACATTATGTTTTGACAGAAATATGATAAATAAATATAATAATATTTATTTATATAATAATCTGGACTTTATATTACATAAATTAGACCAAAAATTAGAAATATTTTAAGGAACATAATCTGAAAACAGCATAAGCATGAATAGTTAAGGATCACTTATGCACAAGGAATCACTCCTTTGATAATTGCATGGTCTAACTAATAAAGAATTCAAAAGATAAGATCAAAAAGGGATATCCTTGAAATATCTAAATTCTTAAAAAAAAAGAAAGGGCTGAAAATGTATGACCATTCATAGTGCATTATATTGGAGATATCCGAAATTGTGAAATTGGTGGCCAGAACAGAGGTGGATGATAGGAAGGGTCTATTGAGAGGTAAAGAACAAACTTAATATACGGCTGTATATTACTGACTAAAGAACTAAGAAACAAATCATTACGAAAAAACAGAAAATGGCCGGTAGAAGGAAATTTAAAATGTATTGATGGACAATCTACTGCCTGAATTCAAATATTTTCTCAAGTTCACACTTGAAAAAATCTATCTTAAAAATGAGAGATACTCATTAAAAAAAAAAACTTTGTCAGGTTTGTATTTAAAAAACATTAAATTACTCATTATTATTATTATTAGATGATTTTAGTTGGGGTTCGGTCAAGGTAGATCCAAAAAAAAATACAAATTAAAAAAAAAATGTATTTTTTTAAAAAGATTATCTAGCAACGTTTCAGCTTACATTGTAAGTCATCTTCAGGGATGTAGAAATACAATGACATGAGAATACAATAATAATTGACAATAATATAATAGAGAATTACCATAATGTAATGTGATATCAAAAGTATGAATGTAGAAAGGTATGTAAGAGAATTTAAAAAACATGTAGACAGCAACTTATTAATTATCGTTAGCTGGATAAACACTATTACAACACGTAAGTTAATGTGAACGGTTTAAGATAAAAGGCGTTTGTGTTCATAGGGTTCAGTGGAAAGAATGATTATGCTCTCGAAGTCAAATGTGTGTTCTTCATGAAAAACATGTTTAGTGAGGGCAGTTTTTATTAGTTTATTCTTTATGTCATTTTTATGGTTATTGATTCTACGGGAAATAGGGTTTTTTGTTTGTCCTATGTAAGAACCATGGCAATTAGTATGTGGAACAGGGAATTTTGTAGATGACATTAGTTCTGTTAGGAAGGGGGATGGGGTCTTTGAGGATGGTGTAAATAGATTTTTGTTTGTTGTTGGTGAAAAAAAAAAAGCTTAAGGTTAGGGAAAGTTTTTCTGAGATTTTTCTTAATATTTTCAGAAAGTTTTGGAATATAAGGAAGAGAACGGAAAACGAGGTCATTATTTTGGGAGAGGGGGATAGTTGGAGAAGTGGAAATAAAAAATTATTTTACAAGTTTTCTAATGGTGTGAGTAGGAAAACGTAATTTTTAAATTACTTAATGTATATAATTTTCCAACATTTTTTTTTTCTCGTTCATATTTTTTTCTTCTATACATTTTTAGTTAATATTTTAAATTGTGTTAATTTTTAAAAATTTATTGTTACTTCTGTATTCAAATAATATGTATAGTATGTATTCAAATTTTGTTCGTACGGAGAGTGGGGTCACTGGTATGTATTTTATATATATATANTAAAGAAAGATGAAAAATAAAAACAAATAATTTCAGGCATTCAGGCAATAATATTTTAACATTTGCTTTACTAATTGTTGATAATTATTGAACTGAAAATCTATTAAACTTTTACTGCAAAAGAATGATGATTTAAACAAATTAGTAATAAACTTATGACCCCATTATTATTAGATAATTTTTATATGTATTTACATCACTGTGGGTAAATTCATACAACTTATGAATTTATTCTTAGATGATTTTATTTGGGGTTCGGTCAAGGTAGATCCAAAAAACACAAATTTAAAAAATGTATTTTTTAATAAAGGATTATCTGCCAACGTTTCCGCTAACATTGCAAGCCATCTTCAGGGCTTTAGAAATACAATATCTTGAGAAAACAATCATAGTTGAAATTAATATAATAGAGAATTGCAATAATATAATGTGATATCAAGAGTATGATTGTAGAAAGCTATGTAAGAGAATTTAAAACGGTTTTGAAAAAACAATTTGAATACAAAAAACAATTTGAAAAAAACATGCAAACAACAACTTATTGACAAAGAAAATATTGAATAGTGGGGGAAGGAGGTAAGAGGCGGAAAGTACAAAGGGAAAGCGGCCTGTTGCAAGTGAGGGCAATAAAAATGACAAAGGAAAAAAAGGAAGGGTATTATTGGGAATAGGTTANTATATATTTGTACTAACTTCTCATTATAAAACCATGCTAACACATTAAAACCTTGACACAATTTTGATGCTAGCAGAAGAAAAACATTGTTGACTATTAAAATAAACATACACATGTTTGCATATTTTATGTAATATTCATCCAGGTTTTTCAAAATAAAGACATCAAATTTGATTTTTGATTTTCCTTAATTAATCTATTTCATGAAGGAGAGGGCTGTGGAAAATAAAAATTTTAAATCATATCTTCATTTTTAATAGCATTCCGAAAAAAGTTACAGAATATAATAGGTGTGATTGTAATTATCAAAAATTTATACAATATTTTTAGAAATAATAGATTTTATTGAAGGTATTTCGGAATGTGAAGTGCAGAGTTGGGGAGGTTTTCTCTTTTAAATAAATAAACTAAATTTGGTATTTGGGCTTCATTTTAGAAATGGTTAAACAAATTACTTTATGGTTTATACCAAATGAGGGGGTCTGAGTAGTTTGGTAGGACTGAAGATAGGCCAAATTGAATATTCATTAATGTAAATAATCTAAAGGGTTATTATCACTACCAATAAATATAGAACTATCATACCTTCTATTATCCGTCTTCAGATAATAGAAGGTATATTCATTAATATCTTTATTTTTATTAGTATTAACAAAAAACATAAACAACATAGTAAGCATAAAATTTAATTTACTATCATTTATATTCCATTTATATATTATTTGGTTTATGTTTGTTATTTTATAAATGACTTTATAAAAATATATTTAAGGATGAAATAGGATGGTTTAATGAATGCCTCCCCCTTCCTGGCCAGCCTAAAGCCAGTCACTGGAATATTACCATGTTCCTTCATTGTCCTCAGTGACTTTCAAGATCAAATTAGTTACCAAGTTTAATGTTGATTGCTCAGTATACTCCTATCTCAGTAACTTTTTAACAATATAATATTTATTCCCTTCAATAACATCAATGAACTAAAACATTTGTGTTTCATTATAAAAGTATTTCATGTTTCCTTTCAAAATAGACCATTTTCAACCATATAGGAAGTGTTAAAAAAAAAATTCAGACCCTTTGCAGAAATTGTAGACAGGTAAGAAAAATTGGGAAATAAAAACTTCAAATAGTGAAAAGAAGACTTAATGTGAATCTAACAATATTGCTTACCTGATTATTCAAATCTTGGACAAACTTCAAGCAAGATTGATCTTCTTTTTACAACATAATTAGCTATGAATACACTTTATTTCTTTTTCCATAGGCCAAAAATTTCAGAATGGCTAAAGAAAAAATAAAGTTATTTAAACAAATAGTTCAAAAATAAAAACTTAGGGTTGTTATATTTGTTCATGACTGAAATATTTTTAAAAGATGAATTATTTATATAATTTAAAATTTTTTTATTTATTTTTATTTTTTGCTTCATTTATAGTTTAGAATGGGATTATGGTGGCTATTAAATGACTGGTCCATGCTATTCACAGAAGGCAAAGAGCCTGCCAATAGCTACCCTTTTTACCTGTAGGTATGAGTGGGTCCTAGAGAAAGCATTTGCTACGATGTTTTGCTCCATGGAGCATAAATGATGGAGTAACCAGTGAGGCATAACCAGAGTAACATGATGTCTTGTAATGACACTTTATGTAACGAATTATTAGTTTAAAGGTAGTAAAATTTAGAGAAATAAGGATGTAAATACACCTAATATTTAGAATAATATTACCAAAACTCAAAATAAGCTAATTAATTTTTAGCTTTTTTAAATGTTTACAGCTTCAAATTGTTCAACTAAATTATTTAAATAACAAAGAAAAAAAAAAGCTGGACCATTGACAACAAACAACAACCAGAGACTGCCAAAGTTGGACCTGCTTCTGTTAGAATATGTAATAAGTTCCCTGCTAACTTAGGATTGATTATATGTCTTTACCCTTGACAAATATTAAGCATTTTTGTAAAATATAATAAGAAACATTCAAATACTTTACTTCTTCTTTGAATTAATTGCTTGATTTTTAAAAATTGAAATTGAAATAATGCACAAGGAAAGCAATAAATACTGCCAGTTAAACCGGATGTATATTTCTCTTAATCTACTTTAATTTTCAAATATATAATAATCCATTTGTATTTGGATTTTGTAATTTAATATAATTTTTCTATCAGTGTCATTTATTTAAGGAGTCATTCGACTTCTTAAAAAAAAAGCTTCAGTTTTGTTCAAAGAAGAAACGTGGCTACGTAATTCTCGTAATTTTAAGGCATTAAGACGCAGAAAATAATTTTACTGCAGCTGAAACAACTCGTAAAATTGATAAATATAAAGGAGAAGGTGTCCTTGGCTCCGGCAACCATTAATGGATACTGATGAGATTCTGCAGGAAGCTGTTGAGTCAAATCCGTCCAAAAGTACTCGTGAACTTGCCAGGGAGAGTGGTGAGTCGAAAGATAATGTTAGTCCTACCATCTACTCTCCAAGGAGAAGGTGAAAAAGAGCTGTAGACTGGTCCTTCACGAACTTGCTCCTCAGTAATCCGCTAAGAGGTTAGAAATCTGTGAAAATTTTATAGAACAACCCTTCTGATATGATAATTTACCGGAAGATGAAAAGTGGCTTCACTGGCGTAATCCGAATACCCCCCAGCAACAGCTAGATCGCGAATTAAATTTCCTCCATAATATTTTCTATTACACATTACAGAGTATGAATGTCAGAAAATTATTTTTTACACTTGTTGTGCGCATAAATTTTTTTCGAAACGCAATACCAAAATATTATGATTTTATTATTAGATGATTTTAGTTGGGGTTCGGTCAAGGTAGATCCAAAAAATACAAATTTAAAAAAGGTGCATTTTTTAAAAAGATTTTCTGCCAACGTTTCGGCTTACATTGTATGCCATCTTCAGGGCAGTCTATCATGAAGATGAGAGAGGACGTCCTGTCCCTATGTTCACATTTCCATGACTGAATATGGAGCTCTGTAATATGTAATATACATTATTATGGAGGAAATTTAATTCGCGATCTAGCTGTTGCTGGGGGGTATTCGGATTACGCCAGTAAACCCACTTTTCATCTTCCGGTAAATTATCATAACAGAAGGGTTTTTCTATAAATTTTCACATATTTCTAACCTCTTAGCTGTTTGTTGAAGAGTAAGTTTGTAAGGAAACAGTCTACTGCTCTTTTTCACCTTCCCCATTAAGAGTAGATGGCGACTAACATTACTTACTTATCTTATTCTTACTGTACACTACGCTCCCTGGCATGACTTAATATGGAAATGTGAACATAGGGACAGGACGCCCCCTCACGTCTTCATGATAGACAGCCCTGAAGATGCCTTGCAGTGTAAGCCGAAACGTTGGCAGATAAACTTTATAAAAAAATACACCTTTTTTTTAAATTTGTATTTTTTTTTTGATCTACTTTGACCGAACCCCAACTAAAATCATCTAATAATAATATCTACGGTAAAAAAAAACTCTCATTTTGAATATATTATGATTTTAGTCTCCCCTAACCCCCCTACTCCCACCCCCACCCCTAAAATTATTTTAACCTTCAGCGAACTCAGCATTTCGTCAATCAAGAAATAAAAATTATTGTTCAAATTTGAATTAATTGGTACCTTGTTCCTAATTTGCTGCTAATTACAAACTCACATATATATGTATAAATGACTATCGAGAGGGTTGGAGAATATATGGCATACATTTTCAAAATAAATCTGTCAAGTGTGAACTCGGAATTTGCTAAAAAGTTATAAGTGTGTAAAGAAAAGCAAGCTGTTTTGTTATGTATTACACAAGATGAGAAGTCGGGCCTTTGTAAAAAAAAACGGCCAAGGTAGGCCAGGAGGAGATTGACATCCCTCCCTTAGGGAAGGGTTGAGAAGGAGGGGTGTGTAGGGAAAAGGTTTGGCCGGAGAGAAGGAGTTGGTATTGGGGACACGTCCGGACCGGTAGAGGACCAGCTATTGAAAACAGTCTGTCGGGACGGCAGGGATTGCAACGGCAGGCGTCAGCTGATGCATACGAACTGCCCCCTGACTCAGGGAATTTTCACTTACTCCACCCCCATACCACCCTCCACCCCCTACATACAAACTCCGCAGATTAATATTGCATTTCCTCAATGGCTGGCCGGATCCTCTTCCGAACCCCCACGTGGAATTGCACAATTGGCTAAATACTTGATAGGCCTGTCCCTAATCTGTGCAAGCTACAGGCCACACAAGAACTCTACCGATAACCTCTGGGGATTTACTTCTCCCCCACAGAGAATCTTATGGTTTTCAAAGTAGCATGAAAAGAGTGGAAAAAACTATGATAGTTGTACCTGAACTTTTTCTTAAGGAGTAAACTTATATTAAGGATAATTTTTTAAATTATTAATTAGCTATATTAATTTTAGCCAAGTTCATAATAACAATGATTACATTTTAAATTTTGATGATCCACCTACAATCAATTCTAGCCAATAACTAACTCACTTGTTTTCACTACTTAAAAATTAACAACACTAGAGCGTATTTAAATAGAGGTAAACAAAAATACGTTTATATATTTAATATTTTGAACCATATTCTTAGCTTATCCAATATAGTAACTGAGAATATATATTTACATTTTTTTAAAAAGTTGCGACATAATACCAATCGGAATAGCTTGATTTCTCTGTGGGAAATAAATTAAAAGTGCTGACCAAATTCGGCACTTCCAGTCACAAAATTAAATTTTCTTTGACTCCTGTTAAAATTTTGAGCGACACCAATCTTATTTTTAAACTGCTTTCAGGCGTTCATTAAAATATTTCATTTTCAAAAACATTAAATGAGCTGGAATCTACCCGTCTGATAATTTTGTCTACTTCATACACTAACCACTCCACGATGTAAAATCCTTGCAAAATTTATAGTTTATTAAAATACTGGCAGCCTTCTAGAGAACGCCTACTATCGCTTTTCATCAATGAAATATGTAAATAATCTAAAGGGTTATTGTCACTACCAATGAGTATAGAACTATCATACCTTCTATTATCCGTCTTCATTGGTTTCTACAAACCATCCTCTGTTGGCGAGCGCTTTCGGACATTGTCCATCCTCGTGGCCGAATACATGTGTTCACTGTCACTGTAAGTACTGAGTTGAATACAGACAGTGACAGTGAACACATGTATTCGACCACGAGGATGGTTTGCAGAAACCAATGAAGACGGATAATAGAAGGTATGATAGTTTTTTTCAAAGAAAAATATGATCTTATAAGATCTTCTTTAATGCATACAGTTCATGAGAGTAGGCAAAAATGAATAGGAGCAAAGAAGTACTTTCACCTGCAAACGAAATGACCAAACTATAAAAAAAAATATGTCATTAATGAGCTAAGAGGTTTGGTCATTTCGTTTGCAGGTGAAAGTACTTCTTTGCTCCTATTCATTTTTGCCTACTCTCATGCATTAAAGAAGATCTTATAAGATCATATTTTTCTTTGAAAAAAGTTATTATTAGTAGACTTTGGCCTTAACAAATATAATATTTTAACCTCCCAGTAAATAGGGATCATATGATTGCAATATAATTTTTTTTATTAATAAGATCAGCTGGGAAGCTTCTACGTTTGAAGTTGGAAATCATGAATGCGAAAATTTCGCAGTAGGGGTGGGCCGAAAACGAGCGGGAAAAAGGAAGGAGCGGTGGTGGAATGTGGGCAGTTCCGTGGGAGAAACATAACCCTCGCGAGGCATAAAGGCAGGGGGTGGGGGGGAATAAGAGGTAGAAATTGAATAGGCCGGCATTAGTGGTATCCGTAGGGCTCTAAGGGCGGGCGATAGAGGATACAGGCGGACTCCCGTATAAATATTGCAGAAGATCCTACAGCCCTGAAAGCCCCCCTGAAAAAAAGATATTATACAAGCTGAAGAACCTTCGACAGAGGGCTTCCCTCCGACCATGAATAAAAAGTGTTGGGATACAAAAGTTCGGAGAGCCCCCCCCCCCTCCCAGGTCCACCTGCAGCAGATCTGCTAAATCTAACTCGGATAGCCAGGGGGCTGCAACTATAAATATTCTTATTATTCCTTCTCTAACCCTTCTCTTCTCCCTTGCTTTCTTTTCACCCCCAAAGTTTTTCCAATCCTCTGTTTGGTCCTCAGTTTACGCCTTTAGCGGGAGTACTTTCTATCGGCTTGCTAACTCGAAGAATGAATTGGTTAGCCTTTGCTGCAAAACTATTTTAACTCGTCTCTTCCAGCAGTTATGTAAATAAAAATTTCATTCAATTTTATCATAATAGAAGTTCTAACATACAAAAATTTATATTTTTTTTAGCTCATAGCGAAAAATCCCTCACGCAGGAGGAGCGTAAACTAAGCAGATTTCCCTAGTTTTTTTTTTTTGAGATGGCCATGAAGGCCATTAATAAGAGTAAATGGCTAATTTGATCTCAAAAGCTGGAGAGATCTTATATCTTGAATATAGGAATGCCTAGAATTTTCTTAAAAAAGACTTCTCTGAAATTGGGAAATTTAACAATATTCCTTTACACGTTCAAATTCCGTTCGTTACTTTGGCTTCCATCTTGACTCACGACTCACATGGAGTGAACATACTAAAATTAAATGACAAGAACTCAATCGACGACAAGGACTCTTATACAATCTTACAGTAGAAAACAAACTGACGTTCTACAAAATCTGGGGTGCCGCCAAGCTTTCCAATATCCAACGAATCCAGTCCTTTCAATCCTAAACCCTCAGAATAATCGCAAATGCTCCCTATTACGTATCCAATTCCTCTCTTCACCACGATCTTAATATCCCTTTAGTTCAAGACTTCATTTCTTCCCGCTTCACCCTTTTCCACAGTAAACTGCCATACCATCCTAATCCACTAGCACAGACCTTGTCTTCCTAACTCCAACCCCTACAACCCTCCCCGTCGGCTCAAATGAAGATGGCCCCGTGGTCTCCTGGTGACATAGTCTGTAAATAATTTGATAGTTGTACCATTGGTCACCTTCTCTCTTCGTGTGTTTGACATTGAATGTCATTTTTACTTCATTGTGATCAAACCACAAAATGTTTTTATTTAACAGAATGTAATAAATAAATAAAAGTTTAATAAAAAAATAACGACGAATATGTTTATTTATTAATGGATCTAAAATGTAATACTTTTTTTTAAAGCAACGATATCCAAAAAATATATGTTGGAAAGTTATAGAAATCATTAAGATATAGGCTTTAGCAGCATTATGCTTACATGCAGGATAATAATACAAATAAATTAAAAAACACTAAAATTAAGCAAGTATTCAGATTAGTTTTCTTTGATAGCAGATAATATATACCAGAACATTACAGTTATTTGGAATTCATGATTTTAAATAATAATTGGGATAAAATAATAAGAATGCACTCAGATTAAAGCAACCTCGGGGTTCAAATAACAGTAAGAGCACATCAGTTTTTAGTGAGATAATATTGAGTAATTTATTTTTGATTTAAATTTAATTGTAAATCATTATTAATATATTGATTATTTACTATGCTGGGTACAGGGTACATAAAATTTTCATTCAAAGACATCTGACCTGTGCGGGACGGGGGGAAGCGGATAGTGGCCGGTCTTTGGGTTGTGGTTGCTCGCAGCGCCAGATTTGGCATCCTACTTCCATTCTATTGTCGACCTGGAGGGTTTGAATGGCCCAGTCCCACTATGCATACTCTCATTACAGGTCAGACACTTCACTAAGGGCTCCTCAGGCAGTACCCTGTATAAACAAGGAGCCAATTATATGTGGCTTGTTCATTGTTGCGGGCCGCCTCGTGCGGATGCATGTCTCCTGTTCGGCCCTTCTCTTTCACGGGTGGCTTTCGACTGTCCATCTCCCCAAACATTATGAACTTCCTTCCTTCTGTTGTCATTCGTATTCTACATAGAAGGCAATAATGACTCTAGGGGTTGGGATTCAATATAAAAAAGAAAAAAAGCCATATAACGTGTTTAATTCTCATGGTAATCTAAAGTTCTCTAAAGAAGTGTTACTAGTCCAAAAAATAACTCTAGTTGACTTGGAAATAAAATGAACTGAATTCAAATGGTTACAAAAACGAATATTTTGGTAAAAAATAGAGTATTTTTCTTCTTCTTCCCTTGGAAAAATGGCAAAAAAAAAAAAAAAAATGTCAGCTATAATGATACTTGGAGTTACGGCACTGACTCCCACATGCCATTGTAATTCAAAGCTATTACAAAAACTACTTTGTTAGCAAATTAAAAAAAAAATGTAGCTTATTTTGCAGAATGCAATAAATAAATAAATATTAAAAAATAAAAAGGTACATTGATTCATTTTAATTCTATCCATCCAATAATCATCAAACAAAAATATTATTTATAACAGAAATTTTAATGCCTTAGAAAAATCTTTATCTAAATATTTTATTTAAAAAAAATCAAAACCAACAAGTAAAAAAAAATTAAATAAATATAAAATTCAAACAACGATTTTCTTGAGAATGCACAGAAAAATTAAAAGAGCAGAGAAGAAGATATAAAAATTAGAAAAAAAAACAACCACAACAATATAAAATAACTGTATAAATTGGGCCTAAATGTTTGGAAGAATATTTCGTAGAAAGGACAATTTTTAAAAATAAACAAGTTGATGATAATTTAGGTAGAAAACAGAAAGGAGAATATTTCGATAATATTAAAGAAGTAGGAAGGTTATGAAAGTTGACAATATAAAATGATCCTTAGATCATGAGGTAACGGTAGCTAGAGATGATCCCTGTGCAATGAGGTAACGGAGGGGATCAATTGGGATCTGGCAATCCTGACGCTACGGGTTCAAATCTCCCCCTGGGCAAGCTTATCGGAAAACAAATCCAGTATAGGGTGGTAAATTGTAGATAACTCCTCTCTCCTTGATCTGAGTAGTTGAAAGTATGTTTTAAAAAAATATTAAAAATGTAAAAAAAAAGGATATGGACATCCATTCAGAAAAAATAGCGAATGAAAAATAAACACACACAAAATAAGAGAACAGATTGAAACATATAACTTGAATCTACGGAATAATAATATTAATGGACAGAGAAATAATATAAATAAAGCAAAAACCTAAGGAAGAACCTCAGAATTAACTAAAGTTTGCGCCTTTTTTTATAATCTGACTATTTCAAGGAATAGGGAAAATTGCCGGGGAATATGGTATAATTACAACGTTAAGAACTTTTTTAGCATAATTAAAAATTTAATTTAAAATAGAAAAATAAATACATACTCTCACAGAATCGATTATATGGAAATTGATTAATCTCTACTCATCAATTTCTGATTAATCTTGGGAAACATCCCTTTCTAGACATTTTTCAGATTTGAATAGCCTTGTTGGGGAACTGCTCCAATTTTAGATTTAAAATTTTGTGAAACTATTTTTTTTTTTTTTTGACAAAATTATATATTAAGCTCTTGAAGAAGTTTCACTACTATTAGATAGTAGTATTAGCAGAGCAGAATACAGCTCTGAATAACATATAAGTATTTTTATATTATTAGCCAAAATTTAAATACATATTTATTAATATATCGAACCTCACTATTTTACTTAAAAACAGCCAAAGCAAACATAATTTAGCTAAATTATTAATTTTTAGCTAAATAAAAATTTTAAACAAAGTGTAATAAAAGAGTACTTGTTTATAATAAAAAATATGATTAAAAATAATACAATTGGAAAAGGTTTTTCATAGATTATTTATAAAAAGAAGAAATGAAAATTTCATTAATGATATATCTATCTATAATTATGAAAGAAGGTTTTAAACAGATATTTAAGTTCCGTAAAATCTTACTAATTCCATAGTATGCGTTACGCTTTCAAAATGCTATTGAATATAACGCTAATGACTACGAGGATATAAAATTGGTGAATTTCGGCCTCTCTCTAAATAGGCCCTCTTCTCATTGGACGAGTTCAGCCATAAACAGATTAATCCAAAGGTTTGAAAAAAAAAGTCTTATTTACAGAATTTGGTTCCCTTATTTTGAATACTGCATACGCCAGAGTGAATAGAAAAACTTACACACATACACACACAGACATAATATATGTATTGAATAGTCCATATGTTTAGGATATAATATATGTGTATATATAGGTCATATCTACTGTAGGATTGGAAAACAACAGTTTACATTTAATTATCTGCCAACGTTTTTTCCCACAACATTTGATATTACATTACTTTTAGTTATGGCAATTGTAAGTTATTATAATGTAAATCATGTAATTTCTTTATGTTATCTTATGACAATATATTTCAACAGCCCTGAAGATGGCTTACAATGTAAGCCGAAACGTTAGTAGATAATTTAAAAAAATTAGCCATTATTTAAATTGTATTTTCGGATCTACCTTGACCTAACCCCAACAAAATAACACCTACTAATAATTTCTAAGGTAAGAAAACTCTCAATTAGAACTTCTTCATTAATATACTGACCGAAACTCAATTAGCTCTAAATACTTTACGGATTTAGCAGTTTTATTTTTCAGATGATAAATCGGATGGATTACTGCGACTGACATCTCTTCTAGTGTCCCTGATGAGCAAGGGAAATCACTACACTCCTTCAAACTTGGGAAAGGCTACCTAAAACTGAAGATCGTCTTTATCCAAGGTTCGGAAGGGCCGCTAAAGGGTCACAGCTCTTCATTAGCCAGCTGTTCAACGTGGTTCGGAGGATGCTTACCAACCTTCCGTTCTGGCTCCAAGAGGTACATCCGAACGCTCAGACGTACTCTCCTCCTCAGCGATTCTAAGGAAGAAATCTCATACGAAGAGTCATAGTAAGGGACCCATAGGATTTAGAGGTAAAAGCGAGCCCTCTCTGGGTGTTTTTGCCGTCCCACCCCACAGTGGTGACTCTTGCTGGGACAACAACGCTACTACGTCAGTTCACACCCCCCTAGGCATTCCTACCATCTGCCATATCTATGTCCTTGATCACGTGAAGAGTTCACGCCTGCCGCTACTCAGGAACATACATACGTATATGATTATTTAAGGGTGATGGTCAAAAAGACTCCCCTAACCGTACAGGACAGCTGCTCGTCCGATGACAGGCCATCTCACAGCGAACTTCCGTCAGCTGTCAGACGGGTCACCGAGCAGTCCAGCAGCCTCGATGGAAGCCGCCGGACTGCATCCCGGCTCCCTGAGAGCCAGAACGACAAACGCCGTGCTCGAGGGATGACGGAAGGGGAGCTGGGACCACGCTTGTCACTACCCCCTGCAAGCGCATTTAATCGCCCTCACACATCAACACTGTCGAGAGCTCTCTTCAGTTCCTGTACGTTTTTTCCATTTTAACAATATATATTTCTTAAATTTGATTTATTTTTAGTATTCGTAGCGCAACCTGTATCATAATTCGTCCCCTTCCTCTACAAAAAGATATAAATGGTACTATTAAGAAGATGTTTACTAATTGTAGCTGAGAAATTTATAATGTATTTCGTTCATTCATTTATCACTTAGAGCGCTAGTGTCGTTTATTTCTTTTAGTCATGTGATATTTGACCAAATAAGGTAAAGCTGTTGTCAGGGCGTTGACACACACTGAAACAAATACAAATAAGAAAGTGCAAACAAAACAAATAAGATTTGGAGCCATCACATGATGTGCGAAAGCTCGGCAACTATCAACAACATGACACGGTCCAACCCGGAAGAAGGAACTGTAAATACATGTTTTAAATTTTTTATATTGCTAAATCACTTCTACAAGGTTCATAGATAATTGCAATATATTGAAGGGGCAACCGAGGCCCGACAGAACAATTTCAATAGTTTACTGCCGATTGCCACTAAAATAGTCCATATTTCAGGCCATTTACTGTACGGGGCATGAAATATGAGGTTAAATTATTACACTCTGTAAGGAGTCCATGGCATATCGCATATATTTAAGGAACCGTAATTCATCGAATTTTCTAAACTGAAAATAAAGCTAGCTCCAAAAAAAAAAAAAAAAAAAAAAAAAAAAAAAAAAAAAAAAAAAAAAAAAAAAAA
>KZ807063.1:32075-43290 GCA_000696205.2 Oncopeltus fasciatus
GCAAAGTGTCTGTAGATATATATATATATATCTTATTCTATGTTATATCTAAATGAACGAAGTCATTGTTCGGTTCGTTTTTTTCTTGCGTTTACCACTCTTTGTCCGAGGCCTCCATGCGAATGAGTGAAAAGTTTAATCTTTTTATGTTTAAGCGTATGTTATTCAATAAGGGTTGGATACAACACAAAAAATATCAAATTAAACCAGGGAGGAGAGACACTTCAAAAGAGGAGTGAGGATTAAAATATATTTATTTATGATTATCACAACAATGATTATTGTGTGTAACAACATGAATCATAATAATTATTTTGTAAAAGAGGGAGTGGTGGCATGGTGAAGATGGCATACAATTTTTCTTTATCTCACATCATTTGGGTCATAATTTCTAATTTAATTCACATATATTAAAAATTATTTGAAATCATCTGCTATTTAATTAGAACTTACTTACAAATGTGTAAGTAACACACTTCATTTTTTTTATACTAATTTCTTAAGGTTAGCACAATCATAAATTATAATTCAACGATTCTGTCTCATAGGGATTGTATAATCCATGAGATTTTCTTAGTAACTAAATATTTTTACTTTAAAATTAAAATGGTGGCAAACCCCACTCTTCATTTTAACATATTCCAAGTACTTAGTTGTAGCTAAAGTATGGTCTTACGAGTGATATTTGTTTTTTCGTTTAACTTATTTTAAATTTTAAAATCTTAGCTATATTTTAGTTTAACTAACTTGTTATAACACTTACAAAATTTTTCTATGGAATGCAAATTATGAATGTTGTTTGGGAAGGAAAAATTATGATGATATTTAGAACTAGGTTGTGTGATTACTTCTCCCAGCTTCTCTCTTTCCGATTGGCCTAAAACCATCTTCAGGGATTTTGAATCTACTATCACTGTTATTTAGGGTATTTCTAGATCATTTTAATACTCTATTCTAATTAATGTACTCCGTTTTGAAACGTTTGAAATCCACTTAGTTTACACAGCATCTCTTTTGTTCGACAGATTTTTGTTTCCTTGTATAATTAGGAAATCGAAACATTAGTAAGAGGGGTTTACTCGACTTGAGAAGTCCAAGGACAAATATTCATCAAATACTATGCCAAGAAATTCGTTTCGTTCATGCAGCTCTTGTTTGACTGAATTACATACAGCGAAAATTATAAATGGACTCCAGACAAAAACTGATAAAAATTTCAAAAGTACTCTCACAACGCATCAAGTATGGGTGTCTGTTATCTTTGTAGAAAGTTTACGCCTGCACCAACTTACCGAATAGTGTCCCATGTCCAATACACGCTAATTTCTGAGGATGAAACCACAAAGCAGAAAAAAAGTTTTACATCTCTGGAATCCCCCTTCTTTTATAATAATTCAATAGAGATTATTTATATGATTAAAAAATAGAGGCATCACTGATGAATTAAAGTAAATAGCAAAAATAATAATTAATTAATTAAAAATATTGCTATGATCCTTGTGAAGAGAAACTAATGAAGAGCAGCTGTCAATTACTAAAAGGATCAGGCTACAATCGTGAGTGCTCGTTCACTCAAGCCGTTCAGTTGCACCGTTGAGTTCTGCTAAGAGGATCGTGATTTTGGTTTTGAGTGTGGCTTTTGTGACTTTTGTGACGTCAAAGACAACCAATGAGTTTGGCATCCCAGGAGGGTCATGCTTTGAGGGCGGAGATTTAACAATTTCTCTAATAGATATTTTATGCATATAATGTAGATAGTGTTGTACATACAGAGTGTGCCTTACTTTAGAACTTACGTTTCGCACCGTATATACTAATGTATTTAGTTTAAGCATAATTTATATATTTTATTTATTTTTAGAAGACGACTGGTGGGCCAATAGGTGGGAGAGGACGGACTTAGAGTGGAGAGATTGCGATAGGAGATTGCATTATACAGAGCACGACCACAGGAGTTGGTCGTTCTCGTGCCCCACTGCAGATATTTCGCATTATAATCTCTGCCGGAGAGAAAGTGGGGACCTAAGGATTTAGATGCTCTATTCAAGAATTTATGTTTTAAGTGGTTTCACTTCCCCCACTCTTCGTTTACAGAAATTTTAAAGGCAGCTTAAGCTATTTTACCTTCTATTCTCATTAAAACCTTCCTGCTAATATGTCCATCTCTAAAGAAACTTGGGAAAGTACACATCTTCTACGTGACGGACCTGTGTTTAGATTGAGCTCTTCGGCGATGTAAAACGTTTATATCACATTAAAAGTTTAATCCTGTACGGAAATATGTCATTTGAATGTTTTCTCACGGTGTGAGAAAGCTGTAAGGACTGTCTTAAAGCTTATTTTCCGAATAAGAGCACACGGATATAAATGGGTATAAAAATCTCCAACCCCTACCCCCGCCACCCCTCTAAAAAGAAGAAGCTGGTGTGAGTGGGGGTGGGGGGAGAGTTATGGTTGCTATCTGACCACCCCTGGACAATAAGAGAAGTGAAAGATAAAACAAGCGAACAGATAAGTGCTTTGTGTGTGATAGAGACAACTTTCGCCCCACCCCTTTCTTTCTCTTTTATAATTTTGTTTCATTTCCATTTCCTGAGGGCTTATGTTCTTTTATATATAATATATTCACTTAAAATGTATTTTTCTCTCTTTTTTTTTAGCAGGAAGTCGGTGGTCTTGAGCCATTTCATTACGAACATTCTTCTCGTAAAATATCACTGTTATTCAAAGGGGGTAGGGTTAATTTATGTCTAACCTACAAAGAATGTTTCGATGTGAATCATTTCCACACATTACTTTTTAAATATTATTATTAAGCTTTTATTTATTTATTACATTCTGTTAAACTAAAACATTTTGTTATTTGATCACCACAATGAATTTAAAAAAAAAAGATATTCAAGGTCACTCACATGAGGAGAGAAGGTGACCAGTGACACCGCTCTCAAATTTTTTAAATATTAATAAAGAAATAAAAATTTTTATAGATAATTGTCATTAGAAAGGAAATATAATCATCACAACGCTAATTTTATATGCTTTTCACTGCATGAATTTTTTTCCCCCAAGAAAATAGATAAAAAATAAATGGTTCCCAAAGGTTTTAATGCTCCACAGAACACTTTGTCGACAGTAATTTCCAATTTTGAGAGAATTAATTTTAAAAGATCGCAATTATATTACTTCATCATTCATGAAGGTTATATATGAGTTGAAATTCAAAGTTGAATGCTGTACGAAAATATGTTATCGGAATGTTTTCTTACGTTTACAAAGAAAGTTTTGATTGTCTTAAATATTATTTTCCGAATTTGGTCACAGAGCAAATGGATATAAAAATCTCCAACCCCTAACCACGAAGGGGATGAAATTCAAATTTTGTAATAAATTCATCGGAAGATGGCAGTTGCTAGAATCGTCAAAAACCAATTTTGTGAAGATGAGTTAAACTCTAATTTCCATTTATCCTTGTATCTTACCATACATAGAGGTATATTCTCTTATCTTTTTCACGGTTAGCAGATAGATTGACATTTTTGCAATTTCTCTAAAGAGGGGCGCAAAGTGTCTGTAGTATGTCTTTGACAAAATGGTCGGATCCTGAGAGAAAATCACCAATGGCGGGTCTTTCTAGCCTAAGGAACTCAAGTCTGGAACTCAAGTCTGGCACTCGGATTCAAGTCCCGTTGTTGGACAGACTCTTGTTGGAAAATAACTCTCTGGTACTTGGAATAGTGTGTGTACATTTAGATAAATCCTTCCCTCTACAATGAGGACCATAATACCAAAACTTATATTAAGTTTAAAAAAAATAAAAAGAAACGCTACACATCATTCCACAACAATTTATTTTCCTTCATATTTGAAAATATTTTTTAATGTGTATTTTTGATAATATTCTTCATAAAATAAATTGTATATGACTAAAAAAATGATTAAAGTGTTATCACTGTGTGTTTCTTTTTGAGGAATGAATGATTGAAGATACTGAACTTGCAAACTATATTGACTAAATACTGATATTAGTTATGGTATTTAATCCCACGGTAATGGTCAGTATAATTGCCCAAAAAGCAGGAGATCTGGGTTCGAGGCCCGGCTGAGGTAGTAAGATTTTTTATTCTATTTCCTTGCATTTATTGTATATATTAACTAAAATTCGCTCCTCGGCACACCCATTATGTCATAAGGGGTTTATCTACTAGATTTCATAGTGGAATCAGTACAAAAAAATATATTCAATTAAAATACTATGACCACTAAAAAAATATTATAAGTATATAAAATGTTACTTTAAGATAATTCGCTCCTTGATAAATCCATTGCGTCAAAAAGCTTTAAACAATGAAATTCCATTTGGGTAATTGTATTCCTTAAATTGTCAGATTATGGGCGACAGACATTATTTAAAATTTTATTTAGGGATTTACGTGTCTTGAAATATATGACATCAAATTTTGAGAGGGTGATGTTGGGATTTGATTTTTTATGGCAATTACATTTTATTGCATAGGAAAATATACTAAAACATATTAAATATGTTTCTTGCAAAAAATAATTTTGAGGAGAACAAAGAGTTCAGGAGAGCTTTGATAATTTGTTTAATGCAATTTTTACTTAGAATGAAAGTATTGATTTTACTGTCAATTCAACACTTTTGTTGAAAAATATTTGAGCATGTTTTAATGGTGAAAGCTGCCTAATTACATATGAAAAATTCTGCTAAATCCTGAGTAGTAATATTGTTTTTATCTAAGGAATAAAAGTAATGCCAGTCTGATTTTTATAACTGGCTTTTTTTCTCCAAGCTTTGTGAATCACATGTGCTTTTTCATTTAGAAAAAAAATGGGAATTTAGGATTTGTTAGATCACCTGAAGACAAAATAAGAGATGTTACCTGAAAGAGGAGAGAGAGAGAGAGAGAGAGAGAGAGTGAGTGAGCGACAAGGGGCCGTAACAGACTGACCAATTACCAGATTGAAGGGTGGACAGGAGGTGGGAGAGATAATTCAAAGAGAGGGGAGGCAAAAACTAGGTAGATCCATCTAGCTACCCCCCAGGGAACTGTGTCTCTGAGCGACCCTGTCCAAAAACTACCCCTTTTGAGGTAGAGTCCTGCTGTACCAACTTACTATCGGGGCTCCTTTTTTTTTAGGATTGTCTTTGGAACAACTCAGTCTCATTATCAGAATTATTTTAGTACTACAAATGTTTTGGAGAGTGATCTAAAAAAAAAAAAAAAAAATAGTATGTTTTATCTTTATTTTGGGCCGATAAAAATATCCCTTTAGAATGATTGAATAAATATAGAGGGAGAGGTTTTCTCTCAGAAGTGAACACAAAATATCATTTATTTACCGTTTCTTCTTCCGGGTTGGAACGTGTCAAGTTTTTGATAGTTGCCGAGCTTTCGCACATCATATGATGGCTTCTTCAGGGCTGAAAAGAGAATGAGAGTTGTGATCACAACTTTCAGCCCTGAAGAAGCCATCACATGATGTGCGAAAGCTCGGCAACTATCAAAAACTTGACACGGTCCAACCCGGAAGAAGAAACGGTAAATACTTCTGACGACCGTCGAAGCCTACGTGAACACAAAATATAATTTGCAAAATATGAATGAAAATATCTATTAAAAAAATTAAGAAGTACTTCTAAGAGCAGTTGGAGTTAGTGGTGTTAGGAATTAATTAAATAATAATATAATAATAATTAAATATTTTATTATTATAATTATAGTTTTAAAATGAATAATTGATATGAGTGCTATACAAAATAGTGCATAATGCAAAACAACAGCTACTTGCTAGCTCAAGTTGAGGTGGAGCTTAGTTAAGCTCAGAGAGTCTCCAGAACTCCAGCTCCAGCAGTTGCCACCTCGGTGAGTAACCCAGCTTACCTCGAGTGTCCAATGTTGGCCGGACCCCTAAGATGCCCTCTGTTCGGATCAAAACAAGACAGAGCCACTGAACTAAGACTTTGTACGAGGCGGAAGAGTCACAGCAGGACTGAGAACACGGGCAGTTTGGCGGATTTGATCCCCGACTTTGCTTGTTTGGCAGAAATGGCAAATATGGAGGCGATGATAAGGCGGTTCTTGGGTTACGGGTGCAGATACGTAATTCGCTGTCGGTGAGCTAAGCTTACAATAAAAATGGGTTCCTACAATATAAAATCCAAAAAAAAAGGTTGCGCACATCTGATGAATCGTCCAGTTTCATAATTCCTAAGTGCACATACTCTGCCATGCATTAACTTCATATGCTCCTAGTTGTAGTTATATTCAAAGCCAGGTTGTCTTTTTTTCGATATTTGGAGCCTAAATAAATATATATTATATCACTGATAGATCAATAATTTTATAAGAAGATTTTTTTAGAAACTGAAAAAGATAAGCCTTCTGAAGCAATTTTAATAATTTTACTGGTAATATTATAATTGGTTTACGACATAAATTACACACACACACACACACACACACACACACACACACACACACACGCACGCACGCACGCACGCACGCACGCACACTCACACACACACACACACACACACACACACACACATTTATATATGTCATCTGTGAAGAACTGCTGATTTGTTTATAGGAATTTTTCAAGAATGTCTTGATCCTTTTCCAAATAATTCTAAGTGATTGAATCCATTTATCGCTATTTATTACTATTTACAACATTATATATGGAAGTAGCAAGTAATGCTAGGGATCTCATGTGAAATGATTAAATATGTATAGTTCTGTTTGTTATTCAAACAAATACATAATTTTCATGATTAAAAAAATAATAAATTGAGTTTTTTTTATTATTATTTGAGCACCTACTGCTTGCCATCCACTCTCATAGAAGGTGGTGGATGAGAGCTACCAGGGTTTGAAACTAGTTGGAGTGAGAGTACACGACACTCCAGCGTTCCAGAGAGCTATGGAAACCTTTCTCCAGTAGTAGATCTGATCTCCATGCCAAAGACTGGAGTTCCTCCGACATCTCAACCCCCGATATGAGATCCGGATTTCCAGGATAAGGGCATTAGTCCTGGAGGATCTACCCAAGCGGGTTCACAACAAGGGCTTCGCCTTGTTATATTATCTCTGGAGACACAACTTCAATTCAGCTCAATTTTCAAGTTTTAGCTACTTTCGCGAATTAATTTATTTCTTTAGAAATAATTTAGCCAGAAAAATGGGAAACTGCAAGGAAATTTGTATCTTATTCGCAAGTCATGTTCAATGAATCTCTAAATTCTTAAATTTTTTTAAAAGATATTTTCAGATCAATAATTTCAGCAGATTTCCCATTAGTGTGTGAGACAAAAGTGTCTCACGAGGGGACTTTTGTATAATGTTTTAAATTTTTCACTTGCCCTATTTAGATTCAGCCTAAAGTAATGTTCGCTAAAAATTTAACATGATGCACCAGATAAGATGGCCATATTTGAAATATCTCGCACACGCACACGCACACGCACACGCACACGCACGCACACACACACACACACACACACTCACTTTAAAAATTTATTCTATTATATTTTTATGAAAAATTTGTAGTAAGTACAATATTTAAGAATGCATTTCCAAATTAGAGCGGGTGCTCTTATTTTTAAAATACAAAAATTAAATTTGGTGTTAAAATATTCTACTTCAATTAGTTAAACAATTTATTTTTTCTTTAAATTAGAAGAGAAGAAAGGAGATTTAGAGTAATACGAAAATTTATAATCGTGATATCCTTAATTTTATAACTACAGAAAAGTGTATAAGGCTGAATAGATATATAATTCAATTTTCTAAATGTTATGATTAGTAATATTTTTACAAATAATGCTTATTAAGGATAATATATAGGAGATTAATGCGACAAACGAACACTTTTAAAATTCATCCTTCTCTTCTAAAGCGGGGCTAAGTCAGCTAATTTTCTCGGCTTATATAAAATCAATTTGTTATTTTCTCTTATCTATGTCCATGTGTAGTGAGACATGAAAAATATGCTTAGTTTTCGCTGCTCATCTGTTTTCTACAGCCTCCCCTATCTCGTTTTAAACATTCAACTACTGTTACAGGCTACAGGTTAAATAAATAATAAATACAGGAAAATTAAACTAAATCAAATATATAATATACACACACACATACACACAGATATAATATAATATATATAAATGTCATTCTTTAACTTTATTCTGATAACAGGCTCTTCCTAGGAGCCTCTCCACGTACAGAACTTAGGGCTATACTTGACAAGGAACATCTGAGCTTTGTAGAATAATACACAGGATTAATGTATCATAATTCAGTAGATACAGCTACACCAAAAGACTTTGCTTCCCTTATTTCTAAAGCCGGAGTGTAGAGATTCTATACAACTTGAAACAAGCTGTTATTTGATCCCACCATCTGCTGTTGGTAACATGTAATACTGTTGTGGATATCACTCCATATTAGTAAAATAAATAACACTGCATAGTAAATAAAATAAACGTATTTTTAACAATTTTTTAGGGCAAGTGAACAGATACCACCGAGACAAGTCTGATAAGTTATTAAATTCCCCTGTCGAGAGTCTAACCTCCTTAGTTAAGGAGGTGAGTTAAGTTAATTTAAAGTTATAAATTTAATAACTTATATATATCATAACTTATCAGACTTGTCTCGGTAGCATAAATGGAAAATGCACCGGCCCGGATAGCTGGAGATCCGTGTTCGAATCCTGGGTGGGACAGTTAGATTTTTTATTTTCTTCCCTTGCACTAAAAATTGTTAAAATTTACGTGGGATTAAATACCACAAAAAATTTTTATAAACGTATTTTTGTACATTATATTTTTTTTGGTCTTCTTTTTAGTTGAGTATGGAAATATATACTGTTGTTGAGATGGAGAAGTCTTGCCTGTAAATTGTTGAATATTCACAGGAGGTTAGGCCCGATCAGCGGATATGAGTTAGTTGAAATTACGCCAGGACTAGCCTCAAACAGGGCCACAAATGAGACATGGCAAACATGTCTATTTACCAGTCTCTTGCTAGCAGGCAATCAACCGGTGGCAGTGACTATCTCCGCCAACAGCTGATGGTCTTCACCGCCATCCACAATTTGTGGAATTACCTCTGTTACCAGTTACAATATAGGACTGTTATTATTATTGATATTGTTATTCCAACTTTTTCAGTGCATATCCAGGTTTTGATTCCTTCAACCCAGCAGAGAGATTTCTTTATTTATCCTCTTCTTTAAGTGGCACAGAAGAGTAAAGTATTTTGAAAAATAGAGAAGTCAGGGGTATTAACTTGTTTTATGACAAGCGGACTTAATCTTAATACGATAATATGAAAATTGAACAAATTCTTGTGTATATTTAAGCCTTAAGGTTCATACTCCTAGCCTAGATTCCAAGTCACACATTTCCTTGTGAATGCTTTATCAAAGTATTTTTAACTTTCATTTGGGCTAATTCATCCGCGGTTTGTTTGTTTTGGATTAACTAATGCCACGGTATCCAGAACAGATAACGGATTGCCACAAACGACTTTGACTTCTGGAGACGTTGCCGGAATATCTTTTTAAGTCGCTATATGCGAACAATCTATGCCCATTGTACGGAAGTCTGAGAATAAGTAGTTCTTTGGCCATCCACGTTTCTCCTGATGGCTTAGTCGATGACGAGGATATCTACAACATTATAACCTAAACTTTAGAGATTTAACCTCAATTTCCGCCCCTTCTTCGTTAATAGAACAAGTGTGAACATTCTTTCATAGATTGAATAACAGGTCAAAGGATCAAGAACATCTTTTGATAAGATTTTCCAACCCCACTTATTTATTAAATTTAGTAAGAAAATAACTTTGAAGTGGACATATAGCCCGGTAATACTCTAGTATACCTTTCAAATAGTTTTACACTTTTCAAATTCCCAATATGATCTCCAAATTTATCTTGATCCTTATTAGACAATTCTTAGGGTTCGGTCAAGTATGGTTAAGAATCCCAAGAATTTCTCAGCTAATAATCTACACGGTCAGAAACCCCCCAATTGAGCTTCATCTGAACACAATTCCATTAATAATGGAATACGAATTATGATTAATGGAATCCGGTTTCCATTATCTGCATCTATAATGCATCAGTATTAGCATCCTTTCTGTTCCATCGTTTTTAGTGTACAACACACAAAACACATAAACATGTCCTTTAATACCGTAAGCTACGGGATAGTGCTCAAACACACAGAATAGACAAGAGTTTTCCATTTATACTCTACATCATGGAACTATTAAAATTCTAGTCACCATCTATGGTAACTTTACAAGTTGTCATACTATAAGATTGAAGTAAACTATCTTTATAGGGGCATGAGATAAGAGCTGGATAGATATACGTAGGTACCATTATGCATATGTAGTTAAATGAGATGAGACTTGATGCCATTAAACGCTGTCAAGCAGTTTGAAAAAAAAAAGCCGAGCCATTACTGACTGCTTGGATTGAAGTTATCGAGATGCCAGTTCCAAAGAGATATATAGAAAGAGGTAAGTAAGAGGACGGTGTGATGACGTAATGAAAACCCTCGACAAAGAACTGTCACTCTAATGAACATCTTACCCTTGGACACACACATAACTCAGAGCCGTTTTTAAAAGGGAGAGGCTGAGGTAATGAAATTCTGGATAATCCGCCGGTGCCCGCCTCCCCCCTTCTCACGGGGGACATTACGCTCTGGCTTTCTGTCTTCCTCCCCCTCCCCCTCCCCTATTTCCACCCCCTCACAAATATCTGCCACTTTCCGTCTTACCGAGTAATCCCTCCATCCACCCCCACATCAGTCAGAACCCTTCACAGCTATCTCACTTTAATTTATCTATCCATTTTTACTTGGCATTTTGAATGGATTTCATATTTCCCTCGGATTATATATGTATTCTACTTCTTAGCGGTCACACCATATTTCCATTATATTTTTCTATATTATAATGGAATATAGTATTAAATACTAAAATAAAAAGTCTGTCACGCAGGACTTGTGTCATCTGAGCAGATTTCCTATGTTTCATTGAGAGTAAAGATGCTAGCTTGAGGCTATATAGAGGAATGTCAGGGGCAAATGTATCTTTTTTACTTTTTAACTCTTAATTTCTGACCAAAACGGACCTAACATATATATATATATATATATATATATATATATATATACTCT
>KZ807063.1:43514-60918 GCA_000696205.2 Oncopeltus fasciatus
ACTTCGTCTTAAACTCGAAGTAGCTGACATTGTCATACATTTTGTCGGCTCTCGTCATTTACTTTATTAAATTTTAATTTTTAAATATTTTATTTTGGTTGTGGTTTTTTATCCCACGTAAATTATAAACAATTCATGAGAGGGAACAGAATAAAAAAATCTATCTGTCCTCGCCAGGAATCGAACCTGGATCTCCTGCTATCCGGGCCTGGTATGCTTACCATGCCCGGATAGCAGGAGATCCAGGTTCGATTCCTGGCGAGGACAGATAGATTTTTATATTCTGTTCCCTCTCATGAATTGTTTAAAGTTATTACAGAGGTTCAATTGCAACGGATAGGCATACTAGGAGAAGTTGCTGAAAGAGCTAAGAGAAGTTACCAGGACAACTCACTCTTGAAGAATGCAATGAGGAGAGAGTTGTCTGGTTGAAGCTGGGCTCAGAAAAGGAGTGGGGGAATCTAGAAATGCTTGGAACAATATTTAATATCTAAGCATATTTAACATAGTAGTCATGAGAAATATTATCACATGTAATTTATATAATATATATAACATCTGAGCTTTGTAGAATAATACACAGGATTAATGTATCATAATTCAGTAGANAAGAAAGAAATAGAGAGAGAGAGAGAGAGAGAGAGAGAGAGTGAGAGAGAGAAAGAAAAACAGTAAAAACCCAAAAGACAAAGCAAATATAGGACTTGGTTTATTTATATTTTAAAGAAAGAGCACTACCTATAACCAGGGCATCGCATTTTAAGTATTTTTAATTGTAATCACTTATTTAAAAGTATTACAAAATAATAATGAAAAATAATTTGTACAATATTTTTCACAATTCCAAAAAAAAAAGAAATACACATGACTGATTTTGGAAAAAAACCTAATCTATCGAATTCACACACTTTTTTTGATGATTGAATTGCACAAATTTCTTAAGCTTCGGATGAAAAGAAATTAAACAAGAGCAGCAATTACATGTAAGAAATTGTAAGAAATATTTCAGAATTTTATCCTATTCTTTGTTTTATACATTTTTTTCCTAACGCTAATAATAAAATATCAAATTTTGGTTCCCTGTTAAACTTTTTTTCTCACCATATTCCGTTTTTACGAACTCATTCAATTGATTGCGTATTTTGGATTCATAATTTCAGGAACTTCAATACACACACACACACACACACACACACACACACACACGCGCGCGCGCGCGCGCGCACACGCACACACACGCACACGCACGCATGCACGCACGCACGCACGCACGCACGCACGCACGCACGCACACACACACACACACACACACTTTAAACAGACCGTACTTAAGCTTCTTCAGTGTAGTATCGGTGAAGATCAGATATTATAAATTATTTTTGAACTTCTTTACAACAAATCTGTTTAATGAAACACGTGAATTAAAGCTGTTTTATTTATAGGTAGAAATTAATATCTTAATAAGATAAAAAAACATTAATTGAAAAATAATTATTTAAATACATCTACTGAATATTATTGAGTAATGAAATAATTAAAGCATAATTTTTTACGCTGTTTATTTATATATTGATTTTAAAAATCATCATATCATATTTTGTTATAATATTATATTATTTTTAAAAACAATTTTTTAGAGAAGTTTATTTTAATGATTAAGGAGATAGTTTGTAACTGGTCAAAAGTGTAATTAAAAAGACCAATTTCTTTCAAAATGCGCATAATTTACTATTTGCTGACGTTTAGGCTACATTTTAAGCCTTTTTTAGTGGCCTCAACAGAAATGAAACGTTGTGAGAAGAGATAAGAAATGGGACATCTAGTAATGTCTCATGTACGTATCTTAGACACCATTACTGCAAAGAAAATGTCCATCACACATGAGCTGCGTTACTAAGAAAATTCCTCGGCAACGTAGTTCATGAAACCCCCACTCTTATGGAATATATCTTTATTCAAGAAATGAATCTTTTTTGTGCTTGATTGCTTGAAACCTATATTGTATTGTTATGATTTACGGGTAAATAATAATTAAATACAAAAATAAATTGAAGTTAATTTATTATAATAATAAGTATACATATTAATTAATGATTACACTTAAATCTACTGCTCTTACTAAGAAATAAATAAATAGAAAAGATGAATTACTAACAGCTAATTAACGAATAAGTACAAATATTTTCTGTGGAATATTATTTGACTGTTTGAAGAACAGGAGGAGATAGTCCAGTTCAACAATTTGTTATTATTTTATAATAAACTCTTGACTGATCTCCTCCTCATCATAAGTACAAATACTTCATAAATGCTTATTTACAAAGAGGCCTCAGAACAACATGCTAATAAGCTGTCCTCACTAGTTTCTAAAATATATTTCACTGCAAGGGCCCAACACTGACTCGATGGCCACTGGCGAGCCGCTTTTATAGCTGCGTGGAAGTGTCTAGGCAGGTCTAGGTGAATCGAGAAGCTTTTCTTAGAAAATGTGGTTTCCTCTTTTAAGTGGAGTGATGTCATGGAGAAGCAGATGGCCACATCCAAGATTTTTGCAATATTAATATTGTTCACTTAGGCTAATATTAATCCGGCTAATATTATTAAATATTAACATTACCTTATGATATGTTTTATTTCATACGCCTTTATTTCATAACATTTCCCTTAATGAGTTCTATTGTTTGTTCGAATTGGTCCAAGTATGAAATTTGTCCTTCTATCAATTAATGCAAGGGGATACAATGAAAAAATCCAACTGTCCCAGCCAGGGCTCGAACCTGGATCTCCTGCTATGCTGGCAATGCCGCGCTTGCCCGGATAGCAGGAGATCCAGGTTCGAGCCCTGGCTGGGACAGTTGGATTTTTTCATTGTATCCCCTTGCATTAATTGATTAAAATTTACGTGGGATTAAACACCACAAATAAAATTAATATATATATTTGTCTTTCTATCTATATTTAAAATTGGCTTAGCAAATTTCATTATGCTAAACAGGATATTGTTGTTACTAAAACGTTAAGTAAAATTTAGTATAAGGCAAACCCTCACTCCAATTATTTTTATTTCACTTTCACTGAAATTTGAGATCCAAAAGATCTCTCTGCTTATCCGGCTCGCCAATAGAATTTTACATTTAAATTCTCTGAGATTACATATAGTAAACATACTGGTGTGATAGGTTTTGTATTTGGAAGGCAATTTCTAATTTTCTTTAATTTGTGATCATTCAAATTTGTTCGGTTAAATTGATTATGAATACAAATGTTAAACTATGTCCGGGACAAAGTTTGGCGGTTGCTGGCCAAATACTTGCAGAGGAGAGTAATCCTGCAACTTGCAGAAATTGCAATCCTCCCTTTTGATGACGGACTGCGGAGGATTGCCAAGGTCCTTCTTACCGAGACCTAGGCCATTGTCATGGAAATGTTCGGTCCCGCCAACTTGGGGATTGTCGGCCGGATGCTTGAGATATCCAGCGAATAGTTGCAGGGGTAACTCTGCCCCCCAGCAACTTGACCCATCCCCTACTCTCGAAGGGAGGGACTCTTAAATGGCTTTCGGCTGTTTAGGTCAGCTGCTTCAATGAAAATCGAAGTAACCTTGCTGTATATAATGGAGAAAATTGTACAACCCCCCCCCCCATTGACCACAAATGTTGTGTGTACAAATCTCTACTATTTAATCAACCACAATCCAAAAGGTTTTTTTTTTTTACTTGGTAGATATCTTTAAAAATGAACCCAAATTTCAAGATTTTAAATTTATTCAACATTAATGTTTAATTTTCAGGAGTAGAGATGGCCGATATTTACTTTATATTTGAAGGAATAAATGTTACACATGCAGGGGTTGCGTAAACTAAGAAAATTTTCCATATTTAATTAATATGTGTTTTGTTTAAAAGTCCATTAAGTAATTTAAGGAAATTAAAATAACACTAGAGATATTACGATTATAAAATTTGGTAATTCTCTACCCCCACTCTCTACACACCCTCATACACACTCTCTCATTGGATTTCAACCAAAAATAAATTCTTTCAAGGGTTTATAATGAAGACGAGTTTGGCTTCTATATTTAAAAAGTAAAAGGTCCTGCCTTACACTCAAAATAACTATTGTAGATAATTGGTTGGTTTGATCCAAAAATAATAACAAAATATATATTAAAAACATAAAATAACAATTAAAAAAATAATGTATTTTTAATTATCTTCCGTCGTTTTGAGTTAAATTGTAAGCTATCTTAAGAAATATCATAAAGGCAAGAGGGGACGTGCCACCTTGAACAAATCTCCATGAATGTCAAAAAAATATATTNACACACACACACACACACACACACACACACACACACACACACACACACACACACACACACACACACACACACACACACACACACACACACACACACACACACACACACACACACACACACACACACACACACACACACACACACACACACACACACACACACACACACACACACACACACACACACACACACACACACACACACACACACACACACACACACACACACACACACACACACACACACACACACACACACACACACACACACACACACACACACACACACACACACACACACACACACACACACACACACACACACACACACACACACACACACACACACACACGCACGCACGCACGCACGCACGCACGCACACTCACACACACACACACACACACACACACACACACATTTATATATGTCATCTGTGAAGAACTGCTGATTTGTTTATAGGAATTTTTCAAGAATGTCTTGATCCTTTTCCAAATAATTCTAAGTGATTGAATCCATTTATCGCTATTTATTACTATTTACAACATTATATATGGAAGTAGCAAGTGATGCTTGGGATCTCATGTGAAATGATTAAATATGTATAGTTCTGTTTGTTATTCAAACAAATACATAATTTTCATGATTAAAAAAATAATAAATTGAGTTTTTTTTATTATTATTTGAGCACCTACTGCTTGCCATCCACTCTCATAGAAGGTGGTGGATGAGAGCTACCAGGGTTTGAAACTAGTTGGAGTGAGAGTACACGACACTCCAGCGTTCCAGAGAGCTATGGAAACCTTTCTCCAGTAGTAGATCTGATCTCCATGCCAAAGACTGGAGTTCCTCCGACATCTCAACCCCCGATATGAGATCCGGATTTCCAGGATAAGGGCATTAGTCCTGGAGGATCTACCCAAGCGGGTTCACAACAAGGGCTTTGCCTTGTTATATTATCTCTGGAGACACAACTTCAATTCAGCTCAATTTTCAAGTTTTAGCTACTNAACATTATATATGGAAGTAGCAAGTAATGCTAGGGATCTCATGTGAAATGATTAAATATGTATAGTTCTGTTTGTTATTCAAACAAATACATAATTTTCATGATTAAAAAAATAATAAATTGAGTTTTTTTTATTATTATTTGAGCACCTACTGCTTGCCATCCACTCTCATAGAAGGTGGTGGATGAGAGCTACCAGGGTTTGAAACTAGTTGGAGTGAGAGTACACGACACTCCAGCGTTCCAGAGAGCTATGGAAACCTTTCTCCAGTAGTAGATCTGATCTCCATGCCAAAGACTGGAGTTCCTCCGACATCTCAACCCCCGATATGAGATCCGGATTTCCAGGATAAGGGCATTAGTCCTGGAGGATCTACCCAAGCGGGTTCACAACAAGGGCTTTGCCTTGTTATATTATCTCTGGAGACACAACTTCAATTCAGCTCAATTTTCAAGTTTTAGCTACTTTCGCGAATTAATTTATTTCTTTAGAAATAATTTAGCCAGAAAAATGGGAAACTGCAAGGAAATTTGTATCTTATTCGCAAGTCATGTTCAATGAATCTCTAAATTCTTAAATTTTTTTAAAAGATATTTTCAGATCAATAATTTCAGCAGATTTCCCATTAGGAAGTGTCTCACGAGGGGACTTTTGTATAATGTTTTTAAATTTTTCACTTGCCCTACTTAGATTCAGCCTAAAGTAATGTTCGCTAAAAATTTAACATGATGCACCAGATAAGATGGCCATATTTGAAATATCTCGGAAAGGAGATACTATGAGATGTGAGATGAGTTGAGACACGAAAAAAGGACCTCCTTGAGATTGTTCAAATAATTCTATAGATCTACTGACTGTTACTATAATATACAGAATACCCCTGCTTTTAAATGTTCCTTTGTTTACCTTCATCCATTAAAATCTAGTCGACAAAGGCCTCTAAAAGAAATCAAGTTATTCACTTTGGTCTCATAACGCTTGTTATTGATTGTTCGCTGCGTATATAACTTAGGTATAGCTTAAAATAAGGTTCGTTTAAATTTTTACAGGGTTTTCCAATTGCCGCATTTAAAAATATTTCGAAAAGGATGCGTTTTGGCAAAAACTGTTTGAGTAGAAAACTGTAGAACTCGTTAGTTCTTTTCTCTTAGTTAAAAAAAAAACAAAAACAAAAAAAACAACAAAATAAAAAATGTCCCTCCTGAGGGAGAAATGATGCTTCAAAAATTAGGGTTTCCTCTTGACCTGTACTTTTCAAAAAAAGTGCAGAAAGTTTTTGGAAATCACCCTTAGTTCTTCACAAATCGCGACTCAAATATTGTATCGATGAATGTTTCTTTAATATATTTCATTTGAATCGTTTTGGTATTTAAAAAAATTTTTTTTTGTAAGTTACGGTACCGTTAAGGTTGGGTAGGAAGATCATTGAATGCCCAAAAGAGCAAAACTAAATATTTCTTACGACTAAGAGAATATTTAAGTGCAGACCAGCCTCGTAAACTATTCTAGGCTGACAGTTTCAAGACCTACAGGAGTTGTAGTACACTCTGGCAGCGTTTTTACGGAGACATCACTGCTTGATGTCCTTAAATCAGTCCTTTCCTTACAGAATAGATTTTAAAGGATCTCTTTTCTATCCATTCATTACCAAGACATGAAGATTATGTATTCATACTCATTGTTTACACCTGCTTGTGAAATAGTGGATAAGAAGCCTGTTTTGGGGGAGTGTACTGAAACTTACTGGCGTGCCTTAGTTTGTTATCTAGAAAACATTTTCCGCTTTACAGCACCCTAAGTATTACAAAGAAAGTTATTTACTACTAAGAGGACAAAATTTGGTAAAAAGAGAGATAGAGCGTCAGGACTGAGAAGAATAACATAAAAACCAATGGGTATCCCCAAATAAATTATGGCAGCTCCAAAAGTATCATCCAAGGATAAAAATCATCTGGATATAATACATTTCATATTTCCCAAAATCAGACCCTATTTGTACAGGATCAATATTTTTGATTTGTTTATTTTCTTCAAAAGAAGGATTCCCAACTATATCTGCATAAGAGTCATTAAATGATCGACTAAGTCTGTATCTTCGCAATCAATTTGAGAGTTAGTGTACAGTTTCCAGCAGAGGTAGATAGCTTATTGGAAGTCCATGAAGGGAATTATCTATTTCCATATTATGTTAATTGTGTGCTGGCAAGTTCTGCTCGAAGATTATCTTAAAGCAGGCAAGGATCAAACGTTCGTTCGGGGACCGAGGAGAGTTCCAACGGGTAGTTGTAGTTCTCCAGGGACTAGATACAGGAATGGACTACCGCCTCTCCAGGCGCTCCAGGAAACCACGTCGTTCTTCATTATCAGTGTTATTCTACTGATATCGACCGAGATTAACTAAGTTCGTCCTCTTTGAAATTATATCTGTTGGACATAAACTCGGCAATAAGGGTAGAGGGTGAACTCAGAGCAATGAGTAGGTTGCGCAAGAGGCATTCTCCTTTCCAGATTTACTATCGTAAATCAAACGTAGGAGCCATGACTGCCGACCACAAACCTCCTCTAGTGCGCCGTGAGTCGCTAATGAATACATCTTTAACAAGTGTTCCTGAGCCTCTAATAACTGTTGTGGGAATCCCCCACCCCATGCAAAGGGTTATATTATAATGGTTTTTACTCTTTTGTATGTATATTGATGTAATTGATGCAGTCTCTCTCTCTCTGTTAAGATTACTATGTATTTCTATGCATCAATAGATTATATTTGAATTTATTATATTATTTGATATACTGATACTGAAATTATTTATTATTATTAATTTTTTAAAAAATTTTACCTGGTTTACATCCCATCGGAATAGAATTTTTGGGCACCATTGTGGCTCATGGGATCCATTCGGTTCTAACAATCCTTCCGCTGTGGTTTCCCGCTTTATCAACAAATAAAAGCTTTTTCTGAGCCATGGATGTTTAGAATGGTATAGCAACCCCTATATAGCCCCTTCCTCCATGACCCTAAGGGTTTGCAAGTGAGGATAACTCTTACAAAAAATAAATAAATTTAATTTTAGCTCTGAAGATGACTTTAAAGGTGACGTAAAGCATGTTCTGAGGCAGCAGATGCTGCAGCTCCATCTAATCTTGATAGATTCTGACGTCATTGATACGGAATAAAATATATGATATTATATATATCATACATTATATATAATATATATAAGACCACGTATTCTTTGGCTCTGAACGTTCCAGTGAAGTTCGTTGTCTTTGAAGTTATCTCCGTTAAACATACACTCGGCAATGATAGTTGTAGAGGGTGGACTCAGAGCACGAATATAAGCAAAGAGTTGGCAACACGAGAGGCATATACTTCTTGAAGATTTTTCATAGAGAAATTTCTCATGATAATCACGTTGGCCGCTTGAAATTTGAGAATTCCTTCTCCAGACGATATGCAAGCATAACAAAGGTGTTTGTCTGGGAATGTTTGGAATGGATAAGATAATTGGTTCCTAGTTTTGATAAGATCTGTTATTTTACTGGTCGGATCCGTTATTTTATCATGCAAAGGAGTAAAATCTTAAGAGAAAATCACAGTCCCCCAGGATTAATGGGTGATTAGAACAGGAATATTTTTCTAACTTACAAAACATACCTTTAAGTAAGATTGAAGCTTACTTATATGAGATTAAACTGCTTTTCAAAAACAAAAATAAAAAACACACTCAAAAATGCTTATTTTTGATGCCTTTGTTCATAAAGTGGATAATACATCCAATAATTATTTTTTTAAAAATTCTTAATAACACTCGATTAAGAACAATAGATACAATCGTAATTCGCCTAGAGACACGCAATTCGACAACAGCAGACACAAAAAGAGTGACTTCAGATTACATTCTTTAACAGCAGGAGCTAATTAAGGATGGTTCTGAGAAGTGCTTGAAGAGGTCCTTTGATCCTTATGAAAGGAAATCCGAGCCGACCTCTAGAACCCAGACATACTCCAGGATCTTCTCTGTATTATACTATACCACTTCAACATGCCGAATATGCAGATCCAGATGGCGGAAATTTGAACTATAACAACGTCAACTCATCCGTCGTCCATTTGGTATTTTGGATATGCAATATGCGATATGCAATCAATATGCAATCGGGAAAAAGGAGCATATTCGAACCACAGGGACTTATATTACGGTGGCGATCAAAATCATCCGCCGACAGATAATGTTTTGGGGGATTTTTTTTGGATGGTTGTTTTGATATTTCGAAAAGGGTGTTTATTTTCTTTAATTGCTATTTAATGTCACTGTTCTACAGTCTCTAAATATTTCCCTTTCCTCACGATTTCGAAGTCACATACACACACAAAGAAAAACGAATATGTACTGATTTCCAAGAGTGCGTTTTCAAAGTGAAAAATTATACAAATTTTACAAAGAATATTTGTATTTTAAGTTTTCGTGCTGTGTAAAATATATTTAATCAATAAAGAAAATAAATAAAAATACGCTAACATTTCATTGGCCTAAAATTTAAACTTAATATTGCGCTCGCCATATCTTACAAAATTTATTAACTCCTGTTTGAGATTTTTGAGCTTACACCATTCTTAATCGTCTCAATCATGAACTAAGCTTTTCTTATTACATTAAAAAAGCATACAATAAGTCGAATTTCATTACGGGAAGCAACTAATTGTTGCTTACAGGCCATAAAAATAAATTTGTGAATTAAAAAAAAAACAACTTCCACTCATAATATTAGAGGTTTTTTGATGGGGTTTAATTAAGGTTGATCCAAAAAACACATTTAAAAAAAATTCTATTTCTTTAATCAACCTTGACTAAACCCCAACAAAAAACCTCTACAAAGAATCTCAACTGTCAAAAATTATCAATTTGAACTTCCACTCTTAACTGTTTAATTTTGCTGTGCAACTCCTAAAATATCTCTTTTATTAACAATAAACAAATTTATGTTAAGTTTCATTACTCTAAACTAAGTTTTACGCTAATTACACTAAAAAAATACCTTTTTATTTTATTCACACGAAACATTTTCAGGCAATTTTCCATTCTTACAAGTCCAGTTTTGCTAAAAAATGATTCCAGCCATTCTTTTTACACTTCAATGCGTCGATTTAGACTTTAAAAAGATCAAGAATGTAAACCTCCCCTTTGAAAATTTGACTTTCACTGCTTTTCTATGTTGTCTGTAAAGATATCACACACACACACACACACACACACACACACACACATATATATGTTTAAATTTTACAGATTATCATTTTTGGTATATAGTCTGTCATGACAACAACCTCAACAGCTAAAATCCTTTGAAATTTGCGAAAAGGTTATTTACAAATCACGCCAACAGGATTCAGATAGACGGGTTTTGTGGTGTCTGCATGAGTTTGGCTGTGAGACGTACTTCCTATTTCTATACTGGAAGTCTTGATATTTCATGTCAGTGATTCCTGTACAATAAGATATGTCTTTACGGGAACATTAAATGTAATGCTTAGACGTATGGCTTAGAAAATTCGATAATGAAAGATAGAGATAGATAGATATATAGACAGGGGAATAGAGAGAGTTTTGGGAGGGGGGAGGGGGGTGATTTTAAAGGGATTCAAAAGCAAGATGGCGACATTCTTTGCTGGTCGCCCTCAAGTAGGATTGGCCGTAGAAAATCGTCAGGGATTGTTGCTAGCCGTCCTCGGCAGTATATTCTCATTATAAAAGCTCTGGTTGGCAGACATCTTGGCTGAACCCTTGCTAGGTCCTAATTTCCCTCGGCTAGGTGAGAAACAGCCGGGCCCCGACAGACAAACTGCCTCGGCCAGGGCAGACGCCGAGCGCTATCTATCCGACAAATCCTCCACTAATATATAGCCGTTAATTCACTGTTAATGGCGTCAATTCCTACAATTTATTCTCAGACGCTCTCGGAGGATCGTTAGGGGGGCTGACCCCCTCCACCTCCTGATCTGATTTAGAGCTCCTACAGGGACTTCCAGTGTACTTTGCCGCGCCTCATGTCTAGCTAGCCTTCGTCTGCAGGCAGCTGAAACTCTGTATTCATATGGCACTGAATCAATAAACCGCTGCAATTAGTTTAAAAAGGGCAGCAGAATTCATAAAAAATATATATGATAACACAAAATCTATTTCACTATATTCGAAAAACAAAAAAAAATAAAACTCCTACGTTTCTCCCTATCAATTTAGATTAAACAGAAGTTAATTTGATATCAAATATAATTAAATATTTCTTTATTGACATTCTTTTAAAAACATGGCACTATTCAAGTTATAAAGAACAAAAATTGCCGAGTGTAATCTTTGTTTAGAAATATTTGGCCATCTATAGACAATTTTTCCTTCTTCACTGTAAGAGGTTAACAAAATAAATAGGTCCATCAGACAATAAAATTAAATTTCCCATGTTTTATTATGATGCATATAAATACAAGTAAATGAGGAAATTTAATAAACAAACTGAAACTTGTAAAAGATGTGAAATTTTGCTGAATAATAAATAAATAGAATAATATGAAACAATTTTATTATTAATTTTTTTTATAACATTGTATTTTAACAGCCCTAAAGATGGTTAAAAATCTAAGCCGAAATGTCGGCGGATAATAAAAAAACCACAATTCTTATATTGTATTCTTTGGATCAATCCTGACCGAATTCCAACATACAAATCATCTACTAATATTTTCCACGGTAAAAAACTCCCCATTTGAGCCAAAGTTTATATTTGGGCCAATATCCCTTCCCTCTCGCAATTTCAGTCTTAAAACATCACTTAAATATCTTAGAAAATATTTACTGGTTAAATTAAAAATTTTATATCTATACAAATATGAAAATATAAATTTATTTTTAGTTTAATCTGTAAATATTTTTCTAAGAGATGTTTTAAGACTGAAATTGGGAGAGTGTAAGGTTCATGTTACATCTCTGTCTGTTCATTCCAATCAATAATTCTCTAGGTGTGATAGTGTGTATTTTTATTTTAGCCCTGGTGATGACTTAAAAGTTAAGTCGAGACGTCGGCAATTATAAAATAATTACCCAATAGTGTTGGAGTATTTTATTTCTCTAATTCCTGGCCAAAACCCTGACTAATTTATCCAACATAATACTCGACGGCGAACCAATCTCCAACCATGTTAATTATACAAGGGAATTTTCTTATGCTTCGTAGCTCCTGTGCGCCAGACTTTCTTTTTTATTTTGCAATAGTTAATTTGTTGCTTCAAAAATGATTTAATGTTGGAACATGATTGATAGAGAAGTCCAGCGACAAGTCCAGTAGGCCAATGTGTCAGGAAGGGTGTATGAGAAGGAGGAGCTCTGATGCAGTGTAATATTAGTATTTAGAAAGGTTTGTGAGGGGGAGGGGGGTAGATAGGAAGGATTTTGCTGCTATCTGGCGGGCACTAGTTGCGTTATCAGTGGCCGCCAGTCCCCCGCGCAATCACCGCATTTCACAGCTTCTACTTCACCCCCCAACAACCCTTCTCCTCCTGCTCTGTCTTCTCCACCCCTGTCTACTCTGTCTAGCACACTCGGATTCTCCTCAGAGATTAAATGTCTCTAGTAACATATAGCGTTTTTTTTATACCGCTGCCGATGAAATTTCACATATTTAATGTATTACTTATCTACTTGAATAGAAGGAAAATGTAACCAGAATGATAAATGAAAAAAAAATCAAACTATTTTGTTAGAAAATATATGAAAAAAATAATCAGACGGAGAAGGCTGTTAACTAGAAAAATGTAATTGAACAATCAGATGGGCCTGTAGATAATATCATTTCTCGCTTTACCCTGCCCGAAATGGAGTACTTCAGTACATAATTTGATTGCAGTCTTGTCTAGTCTGAAATTGACTAATAGTGTTCAAGTAGACTTAAATCGAGATTTAGAATCTCGTAAAAAATTACGATTTAAAATTTTGGTTTTTCTCTATATCCCCCCCCTTCCCACCAACACTCATCCGACGTTAATAAAAATGATTTGTACTTACTCGTATCTGTAGCAGTATCAAATATGTTATCATTTTTTTAAAACTATCTACATCTACAACCCCATCGATCTATTTCCACTTTTAATGGACTCACTGAACAGTTTGTTTAATTGAGCCTAAGTAAAGTTTATTTATTTTTTAAAATTAATTAATTTCAGTGTGTAGAGGCAAAAATAAATGTAAATAAATTTGTGTGGACTTAATGTAGGATTGGTAAAGATCTGCAGAAATTGTTCTCAAAAATCGCGTGTACCTTAGTTATAGTTATACAATAGTTATAACTATCCCTTACTTATACTTAGTTATACCATAGTTTAACCTGTAGTTATACCTTAGTTTTACCTGTTGTTATACCTTAGTTTTACCTGTAATTATACCTTAGTTTTTCCTGTAGTTATACCTTAGTTTTACTTGTACTTATACCTAAGTTTTATCTGTAGTTATACCTTAATTGTTTTTTGATAAAGGGTTGAAATAACTCTTTACCCGTGCCAGATCTGTTCCTGTGATTTGCTTAAGTCACAGTTATAGCTTATGGGAGATGTGCATGAACTCACCATTTCTACTGATTGATCGTACATTGTCTATTATATATGGCTGATTGGTTATCGGCAGGTAGCAGTGTTCGTATGGTTATTAAGGAGACAGAAATTACATATTAATTAAGACCGTTGCAAGTTAACAGTTATCACTGTGACTCGTCTGTCACTACTACTTTCTAGTGCAAAGCAAGAATATTCCGTTTAGATTTTTCAAATGGATCATCATTAAAAATAATTAGTGAACAATTATGAATTTGAAATTGAATATGGAATGAATTGTTGACCGTCAAGTTTTATGAAGAGAGAATCGTCGGGAATTCAGTCATGTTAGTTGGAGAATTAAAAACTAATTTTGTAACCAAAATAGTTATTATTTTAGTCAACGTTTCGGCCTTGACTAAGTCACGATGTAAACTCAGTTGAGCACGAGTCTCTCTCTCTCTCCCCATCACCCTACTTGCCCTGATGAAGGCCTGAAATTCAGGCCGAAACGTTGGCCAAAATAAAAACTATTTTTAGTTAAACTAAACTAAGTTTTTAGTTAAACAAACTAGTTTTTAATAGTTCAATTACCATGACCGAAATATCGACAATCCTCTCTTCATTTAAATTGAATTGTTTGTGAACTCTATCATTCTACATGCTTTTAACTCACAAACAATATTTTTCATATCAGTTTGTGGTAATTCATTCAAGATTTTAAGGAAGAATTTAAAAATAGGTAAATTCGTATTTAGGGGTGGGTATCTCGAAGTGATCGTTTCCCTTTTTCTGCGATATACTTCTTTCTCTGTCTTACTACATACATCTATTCTCTCCACACAAAAACTGTCTGCTTTATATTTTAAATAAGTGATAATTGGAGAGTAGTAACATTATCTATACACTATTTTATATATGAATTACTGAATATCTTATTGTTGGTTACACCTACCAATGAAGGCGTAAAGCTAAAAAAATAAATACTTTGGGAAAACGAATGAAGTTGTTAGAAGAAAATACAGACCAAGAGAATATCATACAGGAATTTTGACGGGGTCTGATATCTTCAGGTATTAAGGAGAAAAAATAACTCTTTTAAGAAATCAGGAATATTTATATTGCAATGCCAATGTTTCGTTTTGAATTGTTAGACTTCTTCAGAGCTAGTGAGAGAAAGTGACTTTGTCAATCACTGTCAGTCAACTCATACTTACTTTCAATTACCAAAATTCCTGTTCAGTTTCTAAGTCATCTTCTGAACTAAAGACGATACTCAACTGTTACTCCATCAGTTATTGTCAATATATAAAGGCAGAACTGTTTAGTGTAAATAAATAATGCTATGTGAGTAGTTATTGATCTGGTAGATCTCTGCCATTATCGAATTCCTCAGAAGATGTCTTATGCTGACAGATTGTCATTAAAACATAGATATTACAGTGATTTATATAATTTGTATGATTTATTTTCTTCAATGCCTCCGAAACTCGGCATAATATGTTATTTAAAACTATAAAGTAGAACCAATGAATGCTGCACGGTATGATGATACTTAAGAAAGGGCTAGAATAGTTGAGTGTCTTCCCCAACCAATCTTCTGCTGGTCGGCCTAGAGCCAGCCGGTTAACATTTTACTTCAATGCCCTTTACACTTTGAAGGAACATAGTAAATTGGTTTATGGTACTCATGTAAGAGGATCTTTAATATTATTTCGCTGAGTACAGTAAGTGGTTTCCTGAACCAACATGGAAGAATATCCTAAAAACATTTGTTGACAGAAGAACGGAGCCGGTCATGATTACAATCTCACTTTGAACAGTGGGGGTGGGGGTAGGGCATTAGGGGAAGGAAGCAGGCCCAAGAGAGCTCGGATCCCCCTAAAATGTCCCATTTAGCAGTAAGTTCGGCCATCAGCATGTTGATAGGGTTTCTTTTGGCTTTTACAGCTTCCTGCGAATGTCCTCTTACAAACCTGCCAGGCTGGTAAATAAGGCTACCCATGTAGTTTTATGTAGTTCTTCACCCTTAATCTACAAAGAAAAATATGTGTAACGTTAATCTACGTCTAAAAGGATGAATGAAGGAAATAGACCTTCTCCAGGCCGGCAGGAAGAACTTGAGGTTGGATCTACTCAATTCACTATTTTAAATTCTTGAATATATCTTCACTAGTAAAAATTTTATAAAAATGATATAAAACTTATGTGAAAGAATGTGTACTATTTGTTAAATATGTTTTTTTTTGTGGTATATAATCCCACGTAAATTTTAACAATTATTAGTGTAAGGGAACAGAATAAAAAATCTAACTGTCCCAATCAGGAAACGTGTCCTGGCTGGGACAGTTAGATTTTTATACTACAAAGATTTTTATACTACAAAAATTTGTGTACTATTTGTTTTCGTAAAATAATCTCTCATTAATCCTTCCTTCCTTATTTTAAGATCTCAGCCATAAAATAAATCACTCAGTAATTTACTAAACTATGTTCTAATGCTGAAGGATAATTCATTTGCAGTGGTTATTTTAATACAACCAATAATAGTGTTAGTTTACTATATTAATAATAATTAAGCATATTTTATGATGATTGATAAATAGGGAAGGGAATAAAAGTGCCTCTACTCTATTGGTTCCCTATAACTATCATAGAGGCTGTGATTTGGAACATTTAATGTTTTCACCTGCAAGTGACGTGTATTAAAGGGAAAAAAAAAGTATGACACAAATGACTATTATGTTCGGCTTAACTACGATAAGCATGGTAACGAGTAATAAGAATTTTATTTATTCAATAATAGACTGTTTGTAGTATCTAGTAGGTTTTTATTACAGTTTTTAAATTTTATAATTTGTTGTTTTTGAATAATTAAAAATGTTAGAATGTATTCATTCATGGTACAGATCTCCATGAACTTGAAATATAATAATTGCATGAGTATTTATTGTTTTAACATAAGAGTAGGTTTTATTGACATGCGAATTAGTAATTTTAAGCTTTGAAATTTTTAGTGAAATAAATACGATCCTTATAGTTAACACTTGTTTATAAGCTTGAAATATGACGTCACAATTACCACCAAATAAGTAAAATTTAACATGATAATTATGTGTTTTATCACTTATTTTAGAACATATTTATTTATTTGTAGTAGAGATGTGCATGAACTCTTAAATATCGCATTTTCAGGAGTGTGTTGTAGTGAAATAAATACGTATGTTTCTAAAAGTGAACTTACGTTCTTGAGCTTGTCACATAAACCATCTCACTATTGACGTTGCAATGACCACCAAAGAGGTAATAACGATAGTTACTAGTTATGATTTGAAGTTGTACTTATGATCTACATCCTACATAAATCGCCTAGACATTAAATAGTATCTTCCTGGCTAAGATTTTTTTTTATAAATCTTTCTTATCATACTTGTTAGTTAATGTAGTTTTGTATAGATTACATGTAATACACATTTTTAAAGTATTAATAAATTATATATA
>KZ807063.1:75944-105191 GCA_000696205.2 Oncopeltus fasciatus
TGTTTACTTTGTTCTACTGTTTATATATATATATCCTATTCTCTATTTTTTTAAAACTCTTTTCATGAACTCATTTAAATTTGATCTATGAATTTTTATCTAATTTTTTTGTAATCGACTTATCTATTTCTTATCTCTTCTCACAACGTAATTCTGTTAGCCCTGGAGACATGGCCTACTATGTAAGCCGTAGCTTTGGCGAATGTATAGAAAATGCACATTTTGAAGGAATTTATTTAATCATAATTTTTATGGAACTTTTACTGTATCTTCAATCTTATATATTGCACGGTCAACAACTTCTCTATCTGTATTCATAATTACAAATAGCACATTTCACTTCTTTTATTATTATTATGTTTTGGGTATATTTCTTGGTTCTTATGTAAGGAAAGAGCTGAGGATTTCTTGATCCTGAAATGTACCTCTTCTTCTACCTCTTCAGGACACCGCAATGCCGAAGACGTCCCTCATAAAAGGTCTTCAGGGAGGAGCAATGACCCCTACATGTGTTCGGCTGGAAGATTATGCCCTCCCCTCTTCCGGCGTTTTTCTCTCTTGGCAAAAGCCACCCCTTATACCCGAGATAATATTTAGTCTTGTGTTGATCTGCTGTCCCTCGAGGCCTGGCTTTGTTAAGCAGCTATCTGCTGGCTGCCTGCCAAGTTGTTACTCTCCAAGACCCCCCACTCCACGAGCGTGCACATGCCGAGCGCTCTCCCCCTCCCCTCACACACACACTCACAACACTGCCGCTTGTCTGCGCGGCAGTTATGCAGATTTAAATTGCCGTCCCCAATGCTATCACAAGGAATTTCCGATAGTCACACTTTTGTCTAACAACACTTAATTATTTAAAATCTTAAATAATAATAAATATATGAATAATACATTTTTCTACGGTTTTGATATGTACTATGAAAAGACTTCAACCAGAGTTTAAGGATATTTCGGCACAGCTACTGAGAGAAGGTGTGTGGTAAGCACATCCTTCTGAACCCCGGGTTTATCCCAATTCCATTCAAAGTAGAGTGAGCTGCGTACTCACAGGAGCACACACCGTCAATCCTCTACATATCAGTACTATTGAACAGGGGACCATTGATGGCTCACGAGTCCAAAACAAGAAGTTCTCGAGAGAGACCCCACGTGTGGGAGTTGGTACAGGGCGAAAGTCAGGATTAGCTCCTCAGTAAACGTTTACAGGGGAGCCAATAGGATTCTCGAAGTAGTGTGATCACGTAGGGAAGGAGTTAGATATAGAATTAGATACCAAAGCTGCGATGTTAATTAGATCAGTGACGATGCTTCGTGAAGAGCGAATCAATTCAAGCACTCAAGTAAGACTCCCTCTAAATATATATGACCGTATTAGAAAGGGACAGGAGAAAGCCAAGTATCACAGATACATTAAATATTTTTAATAACATATAATGTGCAGATCAGTAATTTTCTTGAAAATAAAATTAGTAGCCTCAAATTGAAGAAATGGGTACTTTCTGTACCTTCCTGTTCACGTAATTTGCTATGCATAAGTTAAAATAATTTGCTTTTTAGCCCTGAAGAAGGTAATGTAGGATGTGTGAAAGCTCGGCAAGAAAACAACTTTTTGACTCGCTAAAATCCGGAAGAAGTATGAATAAACACCTTAAAAGATAATCAGGCAAGGCTTCTAATCTGGCCTATATTATATATGCGTTTGTCATTGATTAATCGAATTTCTCTTAAGTAAATCAATCTATTTACTTTGGTGCTGGCGACTTTAGAAGAATTTTGACAGATCTTCACCGATCATCTATAGTAAAAGCTGAAAATAGGATAAATAAAAAAATTATGTGTGCATATATATATATATAGCCGTAATGGCTAAAATTGGTCGAGGGAGTGAGGGAGAGGTTCAGATAGGCGCTAAAAAAAACAACTAAATATCTTCAAATAGGAGAGTTTTATGACCGTAGATATTATTATTAGATGATTTTAGTTGGGGTTCGGTCAAGGTACATTCAAAAAAGTACAAATTTAAAAAAGTTTATTTTTTTTAAAGATTTTCTGCCAACGTTTCGGCTTACATTGCAAGCCATCTTCAGGGCTATCATGAAGACGAGAGAGGACGTCCTGTCCCTAAGTTCACATTTCCATGACTGGCTTGGAGTTAAGTTTTTCCAGTCATGGAAATGAGAACTTAGGGACAGGGCGTCCTCTCTCGTCTTCATAAGGCAGCCCTGAAGAAACCTTACGATGTAAGCCAATTATTAGTTAATACAGAAATCAAATACGGTATTTAAGCTTTTCAAAACAAACCCTTCACTTTAAGTCTGTTAAATGTGTCGTGTGTTAGTAAATATCACATCCACGCCATGTTCTTATCACATCCTATCAGATCTTTTCTGTTATAGGAATTAAGAATTTTGACAGATACAATGAGCTTAATTTTTTCTGAAAGTAATTCAGTTAATTATGGTATTATTTATTCTTTTATTCTTAGCACAGTATGCATGCTTTATAATTTTTTTATAATACTTATAATAATTCAATTGAGTTTACTTAATAAATTTAATTGTTTATTTACATTTTTTACTTACTTCATCCTTCTTTTTTGTAAATCGTTGAATGAGTTCGTTAATGGCCGAAATTGTTAGGAAGAGAGAGAGGTAGGGGTTTAAAAGGAAATTAAAACTTGCGTTACTAAAAAAAGAAAAGAAAGAAAGTTAGGATAAATTTGGTACAAAACATAATTCAAAAGCATTTAATAATTTAATAACAAATGCTCAAAATGGAATAAAAGCTCGTCATGTTTAACGTGTGGGCGAAAATAGTTGCGCTATACAGAGTTCTTTTGCTGAAACAATCATTTTGACATTAGCTCTGTGCGATGCAGACTCTAGTCTGTATTTCTGGTTATTGATTCTAAAATGCTCTCCAGATGGAAGGAGGATTTGAGAAATGCATGGCACTTGTACGTTCACCCTGAAGAACCATGAAGAAATTCCTCCAAGACACTTGCAGTAACACTATTTATATACGGTTAATCAGGGTAAAGGCTGAAGAGTGCAATTGAACATTATTTCTTGCAATGAGCTTTATGAATGAAATTTTGTATTAGGTTCCATGTTCCTGTTCTTGTATAATTTTGGTAAATTTTCCAGTTACTTTAGGTTGATGGCCTGATAAATAATTTCGAGGGTATTGTGGTAAAAGGCATCAGTTCTCAAAAAGGTGGACTTTGGATTATTATTTAAGTTGGTCCCCGTTCTGTTGGCCCTGTTCAAAGTTTCGTTTCTGCAGGACTTAATGATCAAGGCAGCCTTTACAGTCGTCCACTATCCGTTTTATACCGTTCGAAGCAAAGGTCTTTGGAGAAAGGGCCTTCACATTGCCATAGTGCAAGCACGCTGCCACGTAAATGTTGGTATTGGTTAGGATAATATTGCATATGGAGTAGTACTGAAGATCGAAGGTCTACTTTTTCCTCCGATAAAGATAATAAGTGCAACCAAGTTCCATCTTTGCCCTATAGTTCTCTCTCTTTCGTAATTGTTTTTTTTTAAATCTCCAATTCAATTATATGGGTAGATGTTATCAACAAATACCAACCCTATTCTAAAGAGCCATGTCACAGTAAAAGCTTTTATTCCTCATTGGCATATTTGGATGAGATTCGAACCCATAACCCTAATTATGAGGCCCCGAGAAAATTCCCTCGGAAGAGCCGATAACCCGATTCTCCTATCAAGGTACCATAGCATAACTTAGTTGATTTTCTTATTTAATATGAAAATTTGAATTGCACCTGTCAACTAAAAAAATAAATCCAAGGTTCACGAATCTTTCTGAATTTTTTTTATTTTTATTTAAATACTTTATTTAGAAATACATCCTGCTAAGTGTGCATCTTTCAATGTGCTCTCAAAGTATATAATAATAGTGTACAATATAAATTAATATAAAAAAATATACATTCACAAGTTGTTCACGTAGGCTTCGACGGTCGTCAGATGTATTTACCGTTTCTTCTTCCGGGTTAGACCGTGTCAAGTTGTTGATAGTTTCCGAGCTTTCGCACATCATGTGATGGCTTCTTCAGGGCTGAATAGAGTATGAGAGCTGTTTTTTAAATCCAGGTGTTATATAAATACCACGTTTTATACACCAGGTTTATAAACCCGGAAGGCAGGCTTCAGCCCTGAAGAAGCCATTACATGATGTGCGAAAAGGTCGGCAACTATCAACAACTTGACACGGTCCAACCCGGAAGAAGAAACGGTAAATACATACACAACTTAAGAATAAAAAATAAAAATAAATATTAATGATTANGATGTGTTCTTTGAGACGTGTGTCTATCGTCCTTCCGGTTTCACCGATGTAAGAAGTTCCGCAGGAGCAGGGAATCTTGTAAATTCATGGAGTTCGAAGTTAAAGTTTATCCTCAGGTTTCGGAAGGATGTCTGTTATTTTTCTGTCCGTGCTGTACGTTGTTCTTATCTTGTGATTTTTGAGTATTCGCGCGATCTTCTCTGTTGTCCCTTTGACGTAGGGGATGGTCACCTGTCCTTGGAATTCTTCGGCTTCTCGTTCTTCCTTGTTGCGGTACCTATTTCTCTTCCTTTGGATCTTGTCTATAGTGTTGCGGTCGTAGCTATTCTTCATGAAGGCAGTTTTCAAGTGTTTTCTTTCTTTCGGCAGTTCGGCTGGTTCTGAGAGTACCTCCGCTCTGTTGAGTAGGGTGTTGATGACTCCTTCCTTCTGAGCCGGGTGGTGGTGTGAAGTGGCATGTAGGTATCTGTCGGTGTGGGTGGGTTTCCTGTAGATTGAGTGACTCAAGAGGGGATCCTTTTTTGTTTCGAGTACGTCCAGGAACGGTAGTCTTCCTTCTTCTTCGAGTTCTTGTGCATGTTGTTCAAGTGTTGAAGGAACCCTTCCAGCGAGTCTCGGCCGTGTCTCCAGATGACAAACGTATCGTCGACGTACCGATACCAGCAGACCGGCGCTTGTGGTGCAGATTCGAGAGCTCTCTGTTCGAAGTCTTCCATGTACAGGTTGGCTGCAAGTGGACTTAGTGGTGATCCACTAAGAAATCAGTATCGAAGCACATGACATCCACGTTAGCTACGACGTAAAATTCACCAAGGTCCCCGTTGAAGAAACCCTGAACCTGATGAAAAACCTCCTCACGGATGAAGAATTTAATCTGGCCAAGTTAAGTCTCCAATCGACCTAATTCCTCTACAACGGAAAATACTACTCACAACTTGAAGGAGCACCCATGGGATCACCACTATGTCCACTTGCAGCCAACCTGTACATGGAAGACTTCGAACGGAGAGCTCTCGAATCTGCACCACAAGCGCCGGTCTGCTGGTATCGGTACGTCGACGATACGTTTGTCATCTGGAGACACGGCCGAGACTCGTTGGAAGGGTTCCTTCAACACTTGAACAACATGCACAAGAACATCCAGTTCACCATGGGACTCGAAGAAGAAGGAAGACTACCGTTCCTGGACGTACTCGTAACAAAAAAGGATCCCCTCTTGAGCCACTCAATCTACAGGAAACCCACCCACACCGACAGATACCTACATGCCACTTCACACCACCACCCGGCTTAGAAGGAAGGAGTCATCAACACCCTACTCAACAGAGCGGAGGTACTCTCAGAACCAGCCGAACTGCCGAAAGAAAGAAAACACTTGAAAACTGCCTTCATGAAGAATGGCTACGACCGCAACACTATAGACAAGATCCAAAGGAAGACAAATAGGCAGCGCAACAAGGAAGAACGAGAAGCCAAAGAATTCCAAGGACAGGTGACCATCCCCTACGTCAAAGGGACAACAGAGAAGATCGCGCGAATACTCAAAAATCACAAGATAAGAACAACGTTCAGCACGGACAGAAACATAACAGACATCCATCCGAAACCTGAGGATAAACTTGGACTTCGAACTCCAGGAATTTACAAGTTTCCCTGCTCCTGCGGAACTTCTTACATCGGTGAAACTGGAAGGACGATAGACACACGTCTCAAAGAACACATTGCAGACATCAAACACGGACGCACAGAGAGGACAGCTCTAGCAGAACACTTCGCCAACACCTGCCACCACATCAAATTCGAATACGCTTCAATACTGGCCCGGGAAAGCAACTATTATCGGCGAACCATCAGAGAAGCCATCGGAATAACCAAGAATTCGAAAAATATCAACAGAGAAGACGGATACAGACTGAGCAAAAACTGGAAACCAGCGCTAATTGACAAGAGGATCCAACCAATCAGTGAGCAGCCACCTGACTACTCCAGTGACCAGCCGCCAGAACAAGGTATCAACCAATGGGAAGGCAGGCTTCGCCCAAGAACAGGACTGCGACGGGATTATACACCACCTGGTGTATAAAACATGGTAATTATATACCACCTGGATTTTAAAAATCTCCCTTTTACAACTCTCATTCTCTTTTCAGCCCTGAAGAAGCCATCACATGATGTGCGAAAGCTCGGCAAATAACACCAATTCGACACGGTCCAACCCGGAAGAAGAAACGGTAAATACTTCTGACGACCGTCGAAGCCTGCGTGAACATTGATTAATTTTGTTCCCGTAGGCTTCCACTGTCCTCAGACATATTTACCAATACTTCTTCCGGGTTCAACCGTGTCTTGGAGTTTTTAGGTGCCAAGCTTTCGCACATTTTTTATGGCTTCTTCAGGGCAGGCTGAGATCGAGGTCCGAACGAAGAGGGGTATATAAGGTCCCTTCACCTAGCGACGCTCGCATTCTCCATTCAGCCCTGAAGAAGCCGATGTGCGAAAGCTTGGCACCTAAAACTCCAAGATACGTTTGAATTATTGGGAAATATTGATTTATTTTTTTAAAATTGTTAAATAAAAACTAAAAAAAAAAGGAAACCATTGGTAAATACTTTTTCCGGGTCGTCGATGAGTTCTTTTTTGCCCAGCTTGCGCACATGCTGGTGTGGCTCCCTCATGAAGCTGAATGGCATTCCCAACTCCATCATTCTTTCTGTCATGGATATGCGAAAGCTGGACGAGAAGCGAATTTTCAGCGAGGAATTCTTCAAGCCAACGCGAACAATCTACTTCCGAATTCATGGAGCGCTGTTAAGATCCATTAAGAATGGAGTAGTGACACAGGGCGTTTGGCTGTCCCTGGGTTGCTGTCATTCACCAGCACACGCGTGCCTCGAGACAGCCCACGCATAAGGAAATTCGGCCGTGGTGATACACCCCCCACCACCTCCCTGATAGAGGGGTGGTGATGGGGGGTGTATCAGTGGTTCAGCAGAGAGATAATTCAATGAAGGCGGAGACAATCTAATAGAGAGCGCTGTAGTAGAGAGCGGTGTGATCCATCAGCGGGCCGCAGCCCACACTCACCCCCCACATAAATCCCCCACACTCACCCCCTACTCACCTACACCCCCACCCTCCTACAACTCTTATATATACATCTCTAATTGTTCCCCCCTAACAGGAGATTAAGTTTTCCCTCAGATCTAATTTACTGTAGGTACTCGAAAAAGGTTAAATATGTATATTAAATTAAAACATTTTGTAATTTGATCACCACAATGAATTAGAAAAAAAAATGACATTCAATATTAATCACATGAGGAGAGAAGGTGACCAATGACACCACTCTCAAGTAAACTATTATTATCTACTTCTTGATGGAAGGCAAAAGGTAAAAAATTAATGACAATTTTAAAAACACTTTTTTAACACCTAACTAGTTCTGTGTTCTTAGACACAGGGATCGTAAAATATATATAGCAATGTATGAATATTGACGTAGATTTCGAAGTGAAAGATTTATCTTTTTTTATTAATTTATTTTTTATATATTAGCCATCCTTTCAATCACTTTGAGTCAGTCATGTAGGGACAGGCTATCTACACGTTGCCCTGAAGTAAATATCCAAGGTTCATGGCAAAGTTTTTATTTATAAATTAAAGATTGCCTGGGCGGGATTTGAACCGGCAGCGTAAGGGTCCCCTAAATATTTATTAATCAAAACGTAGGCAGATAATCTTTAAAAAATACACTTTTGTTAAATTTGTATTTTTTTGGATCTACCTTGACCGAACCCCAACTAAAATCATCTAATAATTAATCTCTTAATATATTTTGAGCTATTAAAGAGGCGTTTAAGAACGAGGAAATTTTTTGGCTGTTATAAATAAGTGTTTTTAGAAGTGTTTTTATCTACTTTTTATCTATTGCCTAGTAGTGATAAACGGAAGGTTATATTTTGAATAATTGGAATATTAAAATCTGCCTCTAAGGTGCAGCTCCAGGATCTGTGTCAGCTAAACTTATTTCACCATGTTTCGTTAAAAGATTGACATAAAGAATAGTAAATGTGAATTATTTATAGAATTATTAAATAGAAGAGATGGATTAATGTAAAAGGTGAAATCGCTAAGACAATCGCTAAGGAGTGTTTGTAGGAGACACAAGTGGGGGGAGTCCTCAACCTTCGACCTTACAACTTAAATATCTACCTTAATAAGAGCTTTTTTTTTTTTTTGTTCGATTTATTAGAATATATTATTAAAAAATTAAATATTATAACTATCAATAAAAATACTTTTTTTTCCTTAACACCATTCATAAGAATGATTTTACTTTTATGAAATTAGATTTTTCTCCAAACTCCATCACGTGCTTATCTGAATTCACACAGAAATAATTAGATCAACAGTTTACGACAGAAAGCCTAAATATTTATCTTAAAATGCGTTTCTGTAAAAACTTTATAAAATTAGTTTCAGGTAATAACATAAAAAAAGCTATTGGGATTAATTATCAATAAATTTCACAAGTGGAATGACCACTTGGTAGAAAATAAGAAGAAATAGTAGCATTTAGAATTTTATTTATCTTTTTATTTTTTTTTTTAACCGTAGATATTATTATTAAATGATTTTATTTGGGGTTCAGTCAAGGTAGATAAAAAAAAATACAAATTTACAAAAAGTATATTTTTTTAAAAAGATTATCTGCCAACGTTTCGGCTTACATTTAGAAGTACGAAAATACGTGGCTTTTTTCGTGCGCACACACACATACACACACACAAACAATATACGCTTATATGTGATTATATAATTACCCAATTAACGTTTTACGTACACATTACAACTTGATGATTTATGTGATTCCAAGAATCAAATGGATAGTTATCTATATAGTTGGTAATATCACCTGGATCTGTTGTAAGTATTATACCATGTTATTTCCGGGTGATTTTGAGGTTGGGTAGGTATTCTGTAGACCATTATATTTTTTAAAGGTTCATTTTCATTCAGTAACTGAAATTTGAAATTAATCTTTCTATATTATGATAAAGAGCTGTATTTAAAAAAAAAAGGTTTTAATGAAAATATTGTTTGCATCTTTTACCCTTAATCCTTCGTATAGAAATAAGTGCTACAGGTTCATTTCCACAAATTATAGTGAGTCTAGGTACTTATGAAAGAGTTATAAAGTATTTTTTCACCTCAACTGTAGCGAAAATCCCCATATTTAGTGGATCTTTTGGAAACCTATTGTTTAGTCTAAGCGCTCAATGAGTCTGTACAAAGGATAATTTAAATTTATTATTAGGTACCTAAATAATAATAGCAAAGAACTTATCATTGTCAGCATTTAAACTACGTAAATAATCAAAGGTATTGCAATGGTTATTTCTTGTAATACGTACACACTAATACCCAGTACATTACTTTGCCTCTGTATGCCTGTTTGATCTGATTATAATATTTCTGGAAGGCCTATTATTAAAGTTTTAGTTATGTATCTAACGTTGTGTCCTGCCTATCTACAGCCTTTTTGCAGGTTACAATGATCGATGACTCAGGACAAGCTTTTATTTATCGAGAAGCTTTTATTTATGCAGGGTGGGATTTGAACCCACAGTGCCTAGATCTTGTTATCATGTTCCTTTCAACTCCAAGTTGAGTCTAGTTCCAGACCATGAACTCATGTCTGTTCTTGAACGTAACTTGCTGGTTATATAGAAAGTTGGTGAGTGTAGAGCTGGGAGAGTGTACAAAAGTACAAAGACACAGTTTGGTTTTCCGAGAAACATATCTCTAAATTAGTACCAGAGCTGTCATCTTCACATATATATTATTCTGCTTATAGATATGAGAACCACTGTAAAGTTAAAATTTGAAACCTTCACAATCCCCCTTATGCTGAATAAAAAATAAAAGTTTCGATTATGAGGATATGGGTGACACTGAAGCTTCATCTGTCAAGTTTGGGTATTATATTAAATATTCCAATTCCATTTGAAGCATGTTTTGGTTTAAAAATATCCGAGTAAGGTGTTTTCTTCCTCTGAGTGCGATTTAATGCACAAATACGATTTGAATTTAATTTATAAAATAAAATTGTATTGTTCGCAAACTTCAATAAGACTATAATTTATTAAAATTCCAGTAGCTTTCCAAGACAACAGTTTAATTAATAGGTCTATAAATGTCTATAGACCTCTGCCATCTATATTGGGATATGGAGATATTTCGGTAATTGTATGAGGTATGAGCCATATTGTAACAACTAGAGTATATATGGGACATCTATTATGGATTATATAATTTTAACAAAACAATTTTCCTAGATTGTGAAGATTTTTTTAAAATCTTGTATGTCACACTTCGTCAGGGGCTGAAGACATTTTCCCAAGCTGATTGCCAGGGAAACGTCCACTGAAAAAAAAGTCTAGTGGAAAGCACTTTGAGCAGAGTTGTTTACCTTGAAGATAACGTACTTGCAAATCCAGTATTGAGACTTGTGTATGACACATTACCAGTATGGCGTACGCTTCCCGTGTGGGTACCCTAGTGCACTAATTCCTCAAGCACTAGACTTAGCGTACAGCCCTCCAGTGTCTAGTTCACTGTTCCCCCTGACATGTGCCCCGTGTCTACTCGGTGTCCTGTCTGCCCTAGCTCGTCTTGGGCAATGCACTGCAGTGCAAGCACTATTCTGCATCCCAGTAGTGATTGACGTCATAAGAACCTTTAGTTTACATTTAAGTTTCCCAATAATCTGCGTATGTTGTGCCTCTAAAATGCACTTCAAATAATTGCTTTGGGGGAATTCGCCAAATGGGTACAGTACCTGTAGCCCTCAATAGTATTTGATTGAGAACAACAGAATCTTGTGTTTCTTCTAAGCAACAGAAATGAAGAGGCTAATATTTTTTCCACTGTTCCAACTCATCTAACATAAGGTCCTTAATATATCCATGCTTTTCGGTGTTTTCCGTATTAAAGTTGATTTATGTCCAACTCTCCAACAAAATGAGAGTTTTTTACCGTAGAGATTGTCGGTAGAAAATTTGTTTTGGAGGGTTCAGTCAAGGTTGATCCAAAAAATACAATTAAAAAAAAAGTATTTTGAGTTTTTGGATCAACCTTGACCTAACCCAAACAAAAATTATCTACCATTTCATTTATGTTGCAGTGCCTTTTTCAATTAACAGTTGGTAGCATTCTTTAAAAGATTTAGTAGTTACTTTCGGAATCGTAGTCAAATGTTTCAATTACTTGGCAAGGATTGCTGCTGAAATTTGTGTTATATTATTAGATGATTTGAGTTGAGGTTTGGCTAGGGAAGATCCAAAAAAAAAAAAATACAAATTTAAAAAAAAGAGGGTATTTAAAATTTTTTTTTTTTGGATCTTCCTTGACCGAACCCGAACTAAAATCATCTAATAATAATATATACGGTCAAAAAACTCTCCATTTGTATTATATTATATAATAATTGAAACTTGAGCATGATTCTTTCTTCCATTCCAGGACATTATCCTTTTCAACTCTTCATTTGATGGACTATCGTCTGCTGTATGTACTTTGCCTATCCTCGACTAAGTTTTCAGTAGGACATTTACTCTTCGTTTTATCATATCATATGTTTCTGAATTTTAATTGGTGTGGGATTTGGTTCTAATATTTAGGAAGCTGTGATTATTGTTTGAATAGAAAGGTTTATGTCATTTTGAGAATACTTTTTATATAAATTGGTTTCTTAGTGTGCAATCATGCTGCCTTTTTTGCACCAGATATTTATTGAAGTCGTGTTTGATCTTGTAACTCTGATTATTTAATGGATAATTTTTAAATTTTTTTAAATTCTTACATTTATTAATTATATTCATCGAAGAGAATCATTATCTTTCTTGGAATACAGCGGTATTTTTGGTAGGTGTTTTTTTATAAATATTTTATTTTATTGGTGGCTCTTCATCGCTTCCATGAGAGTAAAGCACTAAAGTGAAATTAGATTTTTTGCGTTAGAGTGTTGTTATTTGTAGCAGTTCTGACTTGAGGTTAGACATCATGTCGGAAGTGGAAGAGGGATTGGAAGTAGAAGAGGGGTTGTGGGATTGCAAGTAGGGGGAAGGGTTGTTGGGGACGGGGAGATTCCTTGTGACAATTTAGAGTCTGAGTGATAGAAGCGATGTGACGACGAAGAGGATAAGAAAATATTGCCACCCAAAAATATGACCGAAATAGAAATACATATCATACCTTCTATTATTCGTCTTCATTGGTTTCTGCATACCATCTTCTGTTGGCGAGCGCTTTCGGACATGTTCCATCTTCTTGGCCGAACACATGTATTCGGCCAAGAAGATAAACAATGTCCGAAAGCGCTCGCCAACAGTAGATGGTTTGCAGGAACCAATGAAGACGGATAATAGAAGGTATGATAGTTCTATATTCATTGGTAGTCATAATAACCCTTTAGATTATTTGCCAGAAATTCATATCTTTGCCTGACATGAGACAAGCCGTCGTACATATCAATAATAAACACCTCTTAGATGATTTTAGTTGGGGTTCGGTCAAGGTAGATCCAAAAAACACAAATTTAAAAAATTTATTTTTAATAAAGAATTATCTGCCAACGTTACGGCTTACATTGTAAGCCATCCTCAGGGCTATCATGAAGATGAGAGAGGACGTCCTGTCCCTAAGTTCACATTTCCATGACTGAGAGAACTTAGGGACATTACGTCCTCTCTTATCTTCATGATAGCACTGAAGATGGCTTACAATGTAAGCCGAAACGTTGGCAGATAATCCTTTATTTAAAAAATACATTTTTTTAAATTTGTGTTTTTTGGATCTACCTTGACCGAACCCCAACTAAAATCATCTAAGAATAATATCTACGGTCAAGAAACTATCCTTTTGAATAATCACCTCTGTTTTTCTAATGATCATATTCAACATCACTCAAGAATAAACACTGGACCCATGGTTGGTCGAGATGAATTCCATTTTGGCAGTTTTTGCACTTTAAAGGTTTCTGGCAATCAGCGTCTTTATAAATCCCGTGTCCACACTTTTTTTCTTATCAACATTTCGCAGCTTCTCCAAAATTTTGAAAATCTGGGTGGAACTATTAATATTAATATTAGATGATTTTAGTTGGGGTTCGGTCTACGTTCAAAAAACTCTCCATTTATTAATGTTAATGTTCATGGTCTCATTCCCTAGAGTGATACTCTTAATGGAAAATACTCCTTCAACATTTTAGCCTACAAATATCTCTTCCCACAATAATCGTGGCCGGTTTTAATGTTATTGAGCTTTATCATGTACATGTATGCCCGGGTATCCTAGGTTTTCAGCAGTCAAAATCTTTTTTGGGATGTTTTTTCTTTGAATATTCTACATTTAAGGAACCAAAAGGCTTTTTTTTAAATATTTTTAATTTCTCTAATAGTGTCATATATGCTTTTCAATCTAAAATGGAGTTGTATTAGTAAACTCAACAGCAAAATTTCTGTAAATAGCGAGTTAGTGGTTCTTCTATACGGAAGATATCTAAGATTCCTGTTCAACTTCCTTATTTCTTCAAATTGTGCTTCCAGGAATGTAGCTGTGAATGAGCAGATATTTATTCATGCACACACAGAACCTCTCCATGGAGGGATGAAACCCTCCCTGTCCAAGGGCGTATCTCATTAGTTGTAGGCGTGGGAGTTATATCCATTCAGAGGGCACATGGTTGCCAGCCAGGGCTCCAATAATCCACAGAGGGGTTGCTAACTTAAGGCCGGCCGACGTAACCTCTTCCCTCTAGGGATCAGGTCTTGCTCTTCAGGGAATGACCCTACAGGCTTTCGCAGGGATGGGGTCGTAAGAATATGCCAAGAGGTCATGGTACTATTGTTAGGCGTGTTCATTATTATGAATATTCGATTCCATCGAACCTTTCATAATGTTTTTATTTACTTTTCATGTACCTCCCCTTACGTTATCCATTATAAACATATATAATCAATATTTTCATAATAATATGAAGAGAAAAAAAAAGAAAAACAAAACAAAAAAACAACCTGTGTATTGTAAATAGAGATTTAGGAGTTCTGCCATTGTGCAGCTTCTCCATCAAGCGAAGTACACTTATCACTTAAATTTATTATTTTTTTGAGAGAGTCCTGAATTAATATTCTACAACAATTAGTTTCATAAATTTGTAGATAATGATAGTCTTTTAAAAAACGAGGACGTATAAGCATATATATTTCATAACAAATACGGTTTAAATACAAATGTAAAGTAAAAATTTGCAAATTACTATGAATTGAGCTTCATTACAAAACTGAAGACAACTTTGTTGGAGAAATGAGATTATAATTAAGCTGAAAGGCAGGTTTATGCCCTAAGGGACAAGCCAGAGAAGTTCGTGATTAAATAAAGCTTCATCTGTGTTTTTCCCAAGTAGGATATCACTTGCAATCCTTCATTTACTTTTGTTTGAATGTACCAATATATTTTGGTATATCAAATATTCATTAGACATCAGAAAAGTAACGACGAGGAATTACCTCCATTATTGATTTGATAATACCCGAAACAAGTTGAAGATAGTAAAAAATACATTTTATTCGTAAGAGTCAATGCAAATAGTCATCAATTATTATGGATTAAATAAAAATATAACTATACATTGTATAATATAGTTAAAAACAAATATATATTAATATGTATTTAAATAGGTTTCAGTTGTAAAAAAATAAAAAATAAATGTAATCTACGTGTTTGATCTTNAAAAATAAAAAATAAATGTAATCTAAATAATACTTTTATTGAAAAGGAGAGATATAATTAATTTAAAATGACTCCATGGGGGTTAAAATCTGAGCCGTTACTCTGATTTATATTAAATATACAATCTTTTATAAATATAAAATAAATATAAAATATGTATGTACATTCTCAATGAGGATTTCACAAACCCATAATTTATGAAACTGTAGTTATGGTCATAAAATGAGGTACAATAGCACATTGGTTCGCTTATATATAAACTTTTAGATTCTCAGTTATTTTTCTCATTTAATGAACATTAACCATCCTTATAGACATAACTACGATAAAATAGCAAACCATTTGACTTTATGTATGCTATCTAATGTAAATCACTCGCAATATGAAAATTTAAAAGCTTAAAGAACTTATAATTACTAACTACCCCTTCGGACAAACTTAAAATATGATAAAGTAACAAATTAATCTAGCGTGAAATACTCACACTATTATAACTCAACACTAATCTGTTTTTAATTAAGTTTAATTATAATAGGTAAGGCGTTTCCTTCAAATTCAAAGAAGCCATTTTTGAGCTAATTTTTTATTATAATTTTTTTATTATTTTGTTATTGTTTCTGGAATACTGTTATTATTATATTTTTCTGGTCACTTGTATTACCTCATCAGAAAGTCATTAAGCACTCATATTGACATTTTTTTTTTTAAATTTATTTATTTATTTTTATTTGGTAAAATTATAAAAATAATTAAACTGTCGAGACATAATACAAATATATAAGTCCAAATTTTCTTTTGAGTTTAACATCTTTTACCAAATTTCTCAGGGAGATTCTACTACATGTCAATGTTAAAAGATTTTTTCGGAACATTTGTGGAGTGTTTTATCAATGTTTTCGCTAGAACAGTCAAAAGCAAAACACGTTTCTCTAGTTCGCTAATCTGCGAATCCTCAATATTTCACCCCATTCTTTTCAGTCATTTGTTGAATATTCGCTTATAACTTAATAAAACCTTTATTCTACAATCTCTCCCTCTCAAGCACAGAATGGTGTTCGTACACCGGGTTAGACGTGTTAGACACACACACACACACACACACACACACACACAAATACATGGGAATAGACAAACACACACATATTCAAGCTCACTCACGGACAAATTGCCTATAAAATATGAAATATCAAAGACACTGTGCTTTCTTTAACTATGGTTTGAATTGGAGCGAAGAAAAAATTGTACAAATCAATTTTAATTTAGAGAAAGTTTATTACGCTATTTCGCTTCTTAATTTTATTTAGTGGGTATAGAGAGAGCTTTCTTGCTCATTACACACACACACACACACCCACACACACACACACACACACACACACACACACACACACACACACACACGCACACACAAATACATGGGAATAGACAAACACACACATATTCAAGCTCACTCACGGACAAATTGCCTATAAAATATGAAAATATCAAAGACACTGTACTTTCTTTAACTATGGTTTGAATTGGAGCGAAGAAAAAATTGTATAAATCAATTTTAATTTAGAGAAAGCTTTAGTACCCTATTTCTCTTCTTAATTTTATTTAGTGGGTATATAGAGAGCTTTCTTGCTCATNTCTCAGGGAGATTCTACTACATGTCAATGTTAAAAGATTTTTTCGGAACATTTGTGGAGTGTTTTATCAATGTTTTCGCTAGAACAGTCAAAAGCAAAACACGTTTCTCTAGTTCGCTAATCTGCGAATCCTCAATATTTCACCCCATTCTTTTCAGTCATTTGTTGAATATTCGCTTATAACTTAATAAAACCTTTATTCTACAATCTCTCCCTCTCAAGCACAGAATGGTGTTCGTACACCGGGTTAGACGTGTTAGACACACACACACACACACACACACACACACACAAATACATGGGAATAGACAAACACACACATATTCAAGCTCACTCACGGACAAATTGCCTATAAAATATGAAAATATCAAAGACACTGTACTTTCTTTAACTATGGTTAGAATTGGAGCGAAGAAAAAATTGTATAAATCAATTTTAATTTAGAGAAAGCTTTAGTACCCTATTTCTCTTCTTAATTTTATTTAGTGGGTATAGAGAGAGCTTTCTTTCTCATTACACACACATGTATATATATTTTAAATATATATTTTGAAATAAATATTTTAAATTTAGCGTTCAGAGTTCAGGTTGATTTGCTTGGCGTATTATCATTATTTGTGAATGTTTTCACTTGAAAATTAAATTCAACAGTGTCATTAAGAATACTGTTCATTTACGAAGCATTTTTTACAATCAAAGGTAATTTATAATTGGAATTCTTCCCATAGGTTGTATGACATTTTTTCAGTGATGTCTTGGTGTAAATAGTTTCGGAGGAGTTGAAAGTGGATATCATATGCTTTATATATTGAAAATGTGTGTCATGTTTATTTATAGTAAGGGTTGGTTGGGATGAATACATTTTCCAAATATTCCGCAAAACGCTGAATTCAGAAACAGACAATTACCCTAGCCTATAAAAGAGAATAGTGAAGGTATTCGGTTGATCACTAGAGACTCCATCTGTTGGGATGAGATTAGAAACTATGTATCGTGTGATTTTAATAAGTATGTTTTATCAATACATTATGATACATAGTATATTAAATACATAGTATACTGTAGATTTGATTATTCGTAAGTAGACTATTTGTCTGGCAGATCATCTGGGCTCTTCTGTCAGTTCTGATTGGCTTTTTTATATGCTGTTTATCCTAACTTTTCTAAATCTTTTTTTATTTTATGTGTAGGCTCATTATTATCTTATCTTCATTCGTATGTGTTTACTCCGAAACAAATGCATTTCTTTTCTTGCTTTGTTTCTTCAGACAGTCCCTTTCAAGGAGTCTTGGTGTCTCCTTTGTCTCCTTTCGTCTTGGAGATGTTATAGGTAGAACTGTATATTCACTTATTTACCAAATTCGGTTTGACGTCTTAAAAATGAAACTACAAAATGAATATGAACATCATACAAAAACAATTTAAATAAAGTTGATTAAAAATATAGGTAACACTAAGCTGTAGAGCCTACTCAGAATGCTGTAATTTAATTCTCATTATCAGTTTGTTGCCAGAGAGGGGTGAATTTATTAAAGGGGCATGTGACTGTATTAAGGATGGTTCCTAAATTTTCCCTTGAGTATAGGGGAATGTAAGGGAGAGAAGACTAATGGAAGTGGCAGAGACAGTGGATATGGAACTGGAGAATGTAGATGAGAATTATGCTGAGGAATCCGTGTAATTATTAGCTATTGGTTAAGAGTAAGGAGAACCCTTAAGGGTGAAGGGTGAATTTAATTAGGATTATATTATCTTCATGGTAAATAGGATCGGGTAATATGAGAGCGCGGGTTATAAGGGTTTGGGGTGACTTTAATATTTTGACGGTTATGGTGTGGAGAAAGAGAAGTATCATAATGCGAATTTCTAAATGAGCATGAAATTAAATCCTTTGGTGCTGCCTCCTATACTTGTATGATTTTCTTGTTAATTTTTCCTACAAATAGCCTCTCGCAAAGACATTTTTCCCAACTTTCTTTAGAATAAAACAAAAACAAAACAAAACTGTTGAAAATGAATTTTGGGGGTTGACATTGTGGATTTGGTCTCGCGTACATCAGATCGCCTCACGTCTTGCAGAGACTTTCGGAAGGGAGATTCCCCAGCACAGCTTTGCCCCCACCCCGCGGCCTATTTAGGCCCCGCCCCCTCGAGGCGTGGGGAGGGGGGAGGGGCCGAGGGCCCGGACTGCCAGTGAGTTTCGCGATCCCAAGAGGGGAGATACGCCTGTCGCCCCAACAGAATCACGCGAGCTTCACGTAGCTGACGACGAGTCGTCAGACACTCACACGGACTGTTAACTCCGTACGTTTCACTTCACATCACTCATCAAACTGTTAATTTCACTGCTATTTTTTATCATTTATTTTTTTTCTTTTTATTTTTTTTTTTCTTTAGGAAAATTCTTTTAGTATTTTTCTGCAGGACCATTAATCTCAATACGCCGACCATTTGTCTGTGTTAAGGCGACTTAACAAACCATAAATAAGCATACACAATTTTTCTCTCGCTTATACACAGAAAATGGCGCCAGATTTCATTCATTCATTGCCTCAGCTTAGGAAAATTTATTTGTTATGTTCATCATTACAAATTCATTTTTTTTTTTAAATAGCTCTTACTTAAATAATTTGAATTTTTACTTTAAGCACCTTGTTAGCGTCATAAACTCTCGCAAAATAAGCAAAAAATAAAAAAAATAAAAATCATAAATGAGAAAGAATATTGCTTTTATTTTATTCCAAATGTATTCTCATTGTTTCCGAGTTTTTTAATAATTTATTACTATAATTGATGATTATATTTTTTGGTACTTTTTAAACTTAAATCTCTTTGATATTGTTCAATAAAACAATAAAAAAATACATGTTTTTTGATCAAGCTATCAAAAAAAAAAAATGGAGAGAAATTGTAAAATAATAAAAATAAAATAAAAAGAAACTTGTAACCGATGTTGAATCCTGTAAAGAATTATAAATATGAAACATAAAAACTACTTAATAATTAAAAAATGTAATTATATCTAACGCCTTATAGATAAATGAATACATTCTCATGAATAATTATATTTTTATATTTAAGTATTATTTATTTGGAATTGTTTTATTTGGTTGGTTTGTTTAATTGCGGTAAATAATAATGTGTAAAATTGTCTTTAAGAGCTGTTCCTTCACAAGGAGAATTGCCAAGAATGAAATTGAGTAGTGTAAGTTTCTTTTCCTTAAAAATAAAATGTTGTTTTCCTAATTTGATAATTATTAAACTTATAATAATTCAATTATAAACACAATAATAATTAGTAATAAGATTTTTTGTATAATTATTTAACTAATTAATGATATATAATTATTTAAATTTTTTAATTAAAAAAATAACTAAAAACTTATCAATAATTACTGAATTACTGAACTTATCAATAAAAAGGAATACTGCAATTATGAAGGGTACAAATTATTTTGTATTTTCAGCGAATCAATTAAAATTTCAAAGGAAACTAAATAAAATTAAATACCTATATCAATTTAAGAATTTCAAATGGAATTTGTTGAATGCAGATTTTACCAAATTTAAGAGAGAGTAAGATCTGCACTTTCTCATTCGCAATGAGAAAAAATGATATCTCTCTTGTTATGTATCGTACTTATTGATTGCTCTTTTTTTTTTATGAAAAAAAACAACCTCATATTTTAAATGAAAAAAAAAAATTACTCGTATTTTAAAACTTGAATTGGAAAACGATACTTTATTTTAAAAGAATTTTCAAATTCAGTAACTCTTATATTTTTTTCTCTTTAAAAAAAGAAAATTTTCTTCATTTTTTTTCTTAAAGTAGGATTTAAAAAAATTTAAGTCCTCCTTTAAAGGAAAAAAAAATTTTCTTTTTAAAAATAAAAAAAATATAAGAGTTTCCAAATTTGAAAAATCTTTTAAAATAAAGCACCATTTTCCATTGCAAGTTTCAAAATACGAGTTGCTGTATTTTGGTCAATTTGAAGGAATTCCGGAAGAATGATGCTTTCTCAAAATAGTTACTGATTACACGGTTACACGGTAAATTTAAGAATAATCCCTTGGGCTATTGAGGCATTGTATAATCTTCACTGTTGAAAGGTTACCATTTTTGACAACTTGTAAATATAAAAATTGCAGAATAAAATATTTTCCGATAGTTTAATTTAAATAATTTTATTATAATGGTCCACCCCCCCCACCACCACTCCGGTTTGCACAAGAGGCTTAAATATCGAATTTGCTTTTATTATGTTAAAAATTTCAGAGATCAGAGCTCGTACCATTTTATAGTTGTATTACTAACAGGAATAGTTAGATAGCCATATGGGAAATCTGTTAAAATTTTCAAGTGATTAATAAATTAAGATATTTAAAAACTTGGCGCTTGTGATTCTCATATCATTTTTCTAAATTTAAATGGCATTAAATATACAGGATAAAATTTTAATTGTCCATAGTAAAAATTTTCAGGATAATTGAAATTTTTCTTTTTGGATGTAAAGACTGACTTGGTAAGACTTAGTAGTCCTATTGTGACTTAGTAGACTTTTCAATTCGCTTTGCGCTGCCCTTTAAAATTTTTCATAAATCGCCATAGTCGTAAATTTAATAAATAAATAGTTCATTTTGAAAAAAAACAACCTCTAATTNTAAATAATTTTAGATTTTTTCTTTTAAAGATTCTAACAATCTTTATATAATACATATATTGAAATAAGTTCATATGGAGAGTTTTTTGATCCTTGATATTATATATTTATTGAATACTCAGTCATGAATATGGGATCCTGGTGAAGATGGCTTACAATGTAAGCTAAATCGTTGGAAGATAATTAAAAAATACACGTTTTTTAAATCTACCTTGACCGAACCCCAACAAAAAACATCTAATAGTATTTAAATAAGGTTTTACAAAATTGGAAAAGCCCAATGAGTTCTGTTTTTAGCACAATATATATATAGCAATCAAGAACAGGTCGGATAGAGAGTGCAGTGCATACACAAAAAGAAAATATCACAAGGAGCAAAATTTTCTTTTTGTGTATGCACTGCACTCTCTATCCGACCTGTTCTTGATTGCTATATGTCACAACCGCGTGATATATAGCAATCAAGAACATTATATATACATTTTCTGTATATACTTTATATATATATTTATTTATATAATTTGCTTCCCTTTCAACCCCTGAGGGTCGTGAAGGAAGTGTCTATCTGCTGTTAATTAACCTTTTCTAATCAACTATAAAACTGGGCAATCTTTGACTTATGGATATAAGCTTGCCCAGTGCGGGAGTGGAACCCTTAACACCAGGATTGAGAGACCCAATCGGATCCCCTCGGAATACTATGCTAAGTAATTATGCTCTGAAGCAATTCTCCCTGAAGCTATTGTTCCATTTAATTTCCCCTGATCAAATTATAAAAATATGCCTATACACGGGATTGAGAATGGTTCTTACGGTTTTTTTTTGTATAAACATTAAAACCATATTAGTTATATTTTTTGGAAGCTCTAAGCTGTTTTTGGCTCGATATCGCATTGGTGGTTCCATTGCATTTTAAAACATACATAACATTCACCAAAAGTGAACTATTTTAAAGGTAACAAGATACAGACTTTCCTTTTTTCCCTTATTTTTCTGTAAACATTTTTATTAAACATGTTTTAATCTGGTTGAAAAATTGGGTTTTAATGACGCAATTTCTTAGATTACAATTTGAAAAATATTTTCCTCTTATTAAGGCTGAAATAATTGACATTGATCTTCAAACTTTTTAATTAAATATATTGATAAGACATTGTTTTTGAGAACCTATTTTTCCCTAAATAAAACTAAATAAAAAAAATAGAAGGCCTGAAATTAAGACCAAATCGTTGGCAAAAATAAATCCTTATTGGTTCACCAATTTGTTCTTATTTAATAATAAACCTATCTCCATCTTCTGAATTAAAATTTTTTCATTAAGCTATAAATTGAAATAAACTGTGTCTGCAAGAAAGATAAAATGCAAAAAAAGTTAACAATAATTCCAAATATTTTAAAATATAAAACATAAATATATTATATAGCGATCTCTATATCGAAACATCTATTATTTTCTTATTTTACATAATGGAACATATAAGAAAGGAACACGTCCAAATTACCAATTTAAAGGTATGATAATTTAAAAGAATTTTATTTCCATGTTTCTTTTTCATAGAAATGTAAGTATGGTAATACCGCTAAAAATGCAAAACGGAGATTTGCTTACAGCAAGATGTCTTTTTCGTCATCTAGCAGACTTATAGTAGGTAAATCAAGCAACTCACGTTCATGCCATCAAGCGGCTTTTGAAAAATTGTAACGGGTCTTCACCGATTCTGTATTTGAGAAGGTAATAATGTTTATACAAAGGGACCATATTTTTAACCTTTCCAAGGTAAAACGCGCTTTAGCTTCCAACATTTTTAAAAATAAAGAAACTAAATTTTATATTTAAGCCTCTTTTGGAAAACCGTAGGTTGAGTTCTTTAATGACTGAAATAAATTGGAGGAGGGTTAGAAGAAGACCAAAATTTAAATTCCTAATATCATTGTTATTATTTGGAAATATTGTAAGAGGAAAATGGTGTAAAGTATACTTTTATAATAATTATGTTCCACAACATTTAAAAAATAAATGCATATTATGAAAGATTTTAAGAATAAATATTGTTTTCTTGTGGTATTTAATCCTACATTAATTTTAAACAATAAATGCAAGGGAATGAAATAAAAAAATCTATCTGTCTCAGCCAGGATTATAACCCGCATCTCCTGCTTACCGGGCAAGTGGTTTAGTTTTTGATATTTAAGAATGTACTTTCGAAACTTGGGCGGGTCCTATTATTTTTCTATATATAGAATTCGAGTGGTTTAAAGACATGCCAAAAATAGCTTTCATAAAATCTAAGCTTTTATTTGAGTAACTAAAAACTTTGTAATACATAATAAATATAAAATGTAATTTTTGACAATTATAATCTATTAAATAACAAAGGGAAAAATTTACTAATGTAACTACGATAGACCAGCGATTCCTTGCCTGCCAGTCTAAATGAAATCTTAGAGGTCAGATAATTTCGCTCATTTTTGTCATCTACTCTTAAGAAGTATCCATTTTCAATAAACATTGTAAATCTGTGATTTTGTGTGTGGAAATTTTCTAAAACACATTCTACATACCTAGTACTCACTCCATTAAAATTTCCCCCTTTGTTATTTTTGTTTAATTGTAATGTTTTCAAAATACATCACACGAGTATCACATGGGGTTTATCACGATCCATCTGATACACAAACACACACACAACTTAAAAAGAAAATGTATGTATCTACTCCTTAGAAATATGGTCAAAGCTGAGAAGATATTAAAAAAAAAAAATCAATCCCAAATTTTAAAATTATTATTTTTCTTCTGATTCATACTTGTTCAGGAGGCGCGGTGGTCTTTTGGTTTAGGTGCTAGACTCCTTAGCCAAAGGTTCAACGCTCACACGATACAGTTTTGTTTTATATTCTGCGCTTCTGTTTGTAATGACTAAGAGGGTTCTTGTTGGTCGCCTAGGTAACACACAGCCCTACACCTTTCTTCATTGATTAGGAAAAAATCATGTGGCCAGAACGGTGTGATGAATAAATACATCCTTAGGATATATTTCCCTTCTGGGCATATATGGTTTGTTGCGGGATTTGTTTTATTTATAACATTTTTTATTTTATGTTTTATATTGTTTTGGAATGTTTACCTATAATATACTTAATATACTTACTTTTTGTAGTCAATTTTCTAATTAATATTTTTCAAAATTTTACGAAAGTATTTATCGGTTTGTTATTAGAGGTTACATTGATGACATCCAATCATGAGAACCGTGACCTCTTGTATATAAAATGATAAAATCATTGTCTAGAGGGAAACTTGATAAAACTGTTTGTTTTTAAATAATATTTTTGAGCACTCTTGTCTGGAGTATGATTGATTTGATAATAATATCAGTTTGATACAAATATTAGCCAATTATTACAAAACCTATCCTTCTAAATTTGTTTTGATTGGTATATAGCTCACGGTGCTAATTAGCAATTCAATCAATCATCCCCCCCCCCCAACCTCCTCTGGGTGTAGTATTCATTTGATCTAAAAAAAGAAATACTTTATCTGAGCTTCTATAAATATTCAATGTATTAAAATTGGAATTATATTACTGGTCATTAATATTATAAAAAAAAATTTTCGTCTGAAATAATAAATAATTTACCGTTTCTTCTTCTGGGTTGGACCGTGTCAAATTGTTGTTATTTCCCGAGCTTTCGCACATCATGTGATGGCTTCTTCAGAGCTGAAAAGAGAATGAGAGTTGTAAAAGAGAGATTTTTTTAATAATGTATGGGGGATATAAACAGCTGCAATCGCGAAGCTGCTTAAACATTTCCTTTGTTTTACTGGAGGGTTTAGGCCGATAGAGTGGGGAGAGGATTTACGCTAAACATTCTGAACCATATGCTTAAACTCCTTACGTAATATGTTATAAATATTATTTTTCTTGTGGTATTTAATCCCACGTAAATTTTAACAATTTTTAGCGCAAGAGAACAGAATAAAAAATCTAACTGTCCCAGCCAGGACTCGAACCTGGATCTCCTGCTATCCGGGCAGGTGCGTTTTCCATTTACCATTCCGAGAAAAGTATGATAAGTTATTAAATTCCCTGTACTAGAGTCGAGAGTCTAACCTCCGAGGCAGACGAATATATCGTCTTATGCTCGGAGGAGCTGACATTGTCGAGCTCTTTAAATGACTCTTGTTATTTACTTTTAAATTTTAATTTTATAAATATTATTTCTTTGTGGTATTTAATCCCATGTAAATTTTAACAATTTTTAGTGCAAGGGAACAGAACTCTCGACACTAGTGCGGGGAATTTATTAACTTATCAGACTTGTCCTGGTAGCATAACTGGTTAATGCACCGGCCCAGATAGCAGGAGATCCAGGTTTGTGTTCCCTTGCACTAAAAATTGGTAACTTTCTAATGTTTGTACCTAATAACAATTTTCCAAAAAAAAAAAAAAAAAACATATANAATAAGATAATTACTTTTACATCTTCTTAACTTAATTTTTGGTCAAAAAATAATTAATTGTAAATATATTTGAGTTGAAATGGAGAGTTTTTTTTGCCGTAGAGAGAATTAAAGAAAAAAAAATTTCATTTATTTTGTATATTTTATTTATAATTTTATAATTTAGAGAATTTGTATTGTGGTTCGGAAAATAAGGGTTTTTTTTTTAAATTATCTGCCAACGTTTCGGCTTGCATTGTAAGCCATCTTCAGGGCTATCATGAAGGCGACAGGGCAGGTCTTAGCACTTTCATCATTCACAAATTTCAATTCATTAAGTCCTTCTCAGAGTTCCCTATACTTCGCAAATCCTAGCTTGTTTTCAATCATCAACAAACTCATCTAATTCCTGTTTTTTTTTTCCTTTTTTTATTGTTTCTTTTTTGAAGGGGCAAAATATCTTATAAACAATTTAATAACATTAAAAACAATTTGATTCGTCAAGGAATGTCAAAAGACTATAATTGAAATGTAACGTTTTGCATGAGCATGGCTATGTGGTGAAATGTTCTATTTTAATTATGTAACAACTCATACTTTTCTATATTATTACATTTCAAGCTCCAGCTGAAGCGACATTATAAGACACAGAACTGCATTGATATCTTCCCGTTTGTAGTAGAAGTCAAGGTTAGCAGTGAACAAAGAGAAATAAATTACTAATCTGAGTTATGTTTAATTATACACTCTTGCACGTGTCATTGTACATATATAGAAGTCATTTTTACAAAATAATTTTCCTTTTCGTGCGTTCACTACATTCTTTATACCACCTTTACTTATTTAATACATATATAAACGTCTGCGAAATATATTACTCTAAGTTTATCCTAATTTAATGCTCGGTTGGGCCTAAATACTAAAAAACATAACAAAAAAAAAACTATATATTTAATTGAATGTTAACTGTAATTAATGTTAAATAAGGTTGATTCAAGAGGTATTATGGTAAAGAAGCAAATAGTGAACCTTTGGATTAGAGAAAGTGCGTGGGAATGAGGATAGTTATTAATAATGTCCTTATCTAAATAACATATACAAAATTCTCTCTCAAAAGGGAATTTAGGTTTTTGTAAATTTTATTTATTCCCTTTCCTACTGATTAAATTTATTTATGGCCCTCTGTTTTAAATAATTTATACAATAAAACTCTGAAAATAGTTTTTTTAATCTAAAAAAAAATGTCGATGATAAATACAGATTGATAGTTTCTGTATTTTTATTATATATNGGATAGCAGGAGATCCAGGTTCGATTCCTGGCTGGGACAGATAGATTTTTTATTCTATTCCCTTTCATTAATTGTTTTTAATTTATATCTTCTTTCTCAGCTTCTCGTTATATATTTAATAATATTTACACATTTTATAAAAATCTTATTATGTTTGAAACATACTTTTTTTTTCTTTGTAAAAGCTTAACTTTTATTTCTGTTTATTATGCCTAAAAAAGCGTTTAATATTTTAATTCAAAATATCAATTATAATTAGGAATAAGTAGTTGTAAATAAAACCTACAGGCGTTGAGTATATGAAGTTTTTGACATGTTTTTTCACAGTGAATTACTTAATCATGTCTATCGAGTTATATTGTCAAGTTTTTTCGGGTTGAATAAATATACTAAAGGCTCACTCTTACCTAGAGGATAGCTCTCCCTCTCAGGGAAGGGTAGGGGGTGCGAAGGTTAGTGGTGAGGAAGAGTGTAGAGGGTTGAGTGTGTGAGGGGAGGGAAGTTCAGGTGATTGAGATAAGGGGTGGAGGGGGATGCTACGGTGACCACTCGATATCCACCAGGGGGGGAGAGGGTCCTTCTTCCCCATTTCCCATTTCTGGACACCCACATTCTCAGGCGTTCGCAATCAGACACCCACACACACACACACACACACACACACAACTCTGAAGGAAATAACAAACCAATCTCCCACACACAGGAAGGAGAGGCCAACCATCCTCGCGTCAAGTGTCTTCCTCTCCGCCCAACTTATTAGCCTCCTCCTAATCTATCGTTCCCTTGGCTCCCAACCTTACCCCTAGACAGGAGTTTAATTTCTCACTGGGACAATTCTAAGTCACATTTAACTTGACATTAGACAATTACTTTAATTAATGAATGGAGTCAGAGAAAAACTGGTTAGCTAACTAATTCCACCTAAAACAAATAAATAAATAAATAAATTATATTTATTTATTTATATTTAAATCATTAATCAAAGAAATATGAACATTTAATAAATAGTTTACTTACGTCAAGAAGACTACATTTTGACAGATTCATACTCTATTCTTTGTAACAGAAAAATATGTGGTCCATGTGTTGCAGGAATTTCCAGTCATCCATTTTGAAAAATCGTAGTAATATATTTAGAAAAATTTAACCCTAATAAGTCATGTAACAACTACTCTGTTTTACTTATAATTCATGATTTAATTGTGAACTTATTTATCTTAAGATAATAATAGAAGTAAGCCTCTAAATTCATAAAAAACCTCTGCAAATTGAAAAGAAAGGATACATGTAATTTGAAAACTACTAAATATTAAAATATAATTTGTTGTCACTTGAAATGTGTGTGCAGAGTTTGAATATCCATTTTGCCTAGAAAGAAAAAAAATACCTATAAAAGCACTGTAAAAAAAAAATAATTTGAGCAATACCCTGAAATGCCCACGCTGTAATACATAAATCTGTAGTGATGCCTATTTAGAACATGATAAATATGAGTTGTTGTACTAAACACTGATAAATAAGAAACTTGCTAATGTAGTTTAGTACATTGAGTGAAAATTACGGATTAAGAAAATATATGTGTAATAAGATTGTTACTTAAATCTCCATAAATAAAATCCAAAGTGAAATAGTGCTATTTCAATTCCAGATTAAGTATTTAAGGAGTTGGAACAACAAAAGGTTACTTATTTTATAGAAAAAAGGGGGATATGAACCGAATTTGTATTTTTTGTTTAGCTTAGAGAAAGTAAACATTTATAAAAAATCAAAGTGGAAAGCTGACCACCTATCGATCTGATTTAAGGCACGTTGTAGCAAAAGAGTATAAAAAAAAAAAAAAAACCTTGCATAGCACTGTATTTGATCTGATACAAGAATATGTATGACTCCCATAGTTGGCTTTAACTGTCAAAGCATAGTCTATTGGCTGAGTGTGTTCTCTTGTTACCCACAAATAGACCAATGAAATAGCGACACGACAAAGGGGGTTGTATATCTCGTCCTCATGGCAATTTTCCTCTATTATTTATCTTTCCTATTTTATTTAATTACATCAAGAATCATATTAACTTACCCTTAGCTTCGCCATTATTAAAGTTACAATATATATATATA
>KZ807063.1:148094-159991 GCA_000696205.2 Oncopeltus fasciatus
AATCTTTTTAGTAAATAAAAATTTGTCACAAAAAAAAAATATTGCAATTAATGTAATATTTATACTATGGAGTACGACCAATACCAAAAAGTATATGTCAGAGAATAACAAATAACCCTTAAAAAAAATGATTAGACAGTACGTGACAAGTGAAGGTAACGGTTTTCAGATAACAAAAGGAATGTATAATTTTATTTTAATTATATAAAAATTTAATTTAATGGAAAAAAAAGTCTTAAAAATAACTAATTTAAAACTGTAATTTATAATTGAGTTTTAATTTTATTTTTGAAAATTTACTACATTTACATATCAATTTATATAGATATTATTCTGAGTTATAAATAAATCAAGATTGAATTACATATTACCTATTGCCACAACTAAAACGCCATTTTCTGAAGGGTAGATAAGTGCACATGTGTTAACATGGAGAAAGTGCTCACCCATCATATAAATATATTCTTAAATTTCGTCCTTGATATGCAATTGTCGTAAAAATGTAAGAATAAGGAATTTGGTTTATGCATATATAAAAACAGGTTATCAAATCAGCCGAAGAGACAGTCCCAAAAACGAAAGGTCCGGCATGACCGGATCAAAATATACTGAAAAACCCACCCTCAATGTTGGAAATGAAATAATAACAGACCCACAACAGCTTTGTGAAATATTTGTGGAACAATTCTCCCAAATATCAAATTCTCCGCAAGTTGATCATACAAAATCTCCACAAATCTTAGATTTTTCTGAAGACCCAGTTAGCCAACATTCCCAACTAGACTACAATAGCCCCATAACCTACCAAGAACTCAATTCAGCTATAAAATACCTAAAAGATACATCTCCAGGAAATGATCAAGTTCACAATTCCATGATTAAGCATTTCAGCCTAGAATTCAAATCAATACTCCTCCATGTGTACAATAATATATGGGATAAAGGTGAGCTCCCATTGGAATGGTTAGAAACAATAGTTATACCTTTGTCAAAGCCTGGAAAAGACAAGCTCATTATTGACAATTATCGTCCAATTTTCCTCTCAAGCTGTCTTTGCAAGCTTCTGGAGAAAATTATAAATAAACGGCTTATATGGGCCCTGGAAAAATACAATCTTCTTTCAGCTGTTCAATGTGGCTTTAGACAATCTCCAACGGACCACTTTGTCTCTCTGGAAGCTGAAATTTTAAATTCATTTATTGAAGGAAAAGAAGCCATAGGGATATTTTTTGACTTCGAAAAGGCATATGACACAATAAAAAGAAGTCACGTTCTTAAGACATTGTTTGAGTGGGGCTTTCGAGGGAGACTGCCCAAGTTTATTCAAGCATTCTTATCAAATAGATCTATAAAGGTAAGAATACGGAACAAGGTATCCAGCCGAAAAGCAATCTATAATGGCATTCCTCAAGGTAGTGTCTTAAGCTGTGCACTATTCGCTATCAGAATTAATCCCATTGTGGACCAGATTCCCCCAACAATCAGCAGGTTCCTATTTGTAGACGATATTCAAATATTTCTGAGGTAGAGATATCCAATGGGCAAGTAGGCTTCTACAAAACACTCTTAATAAAATGGAATCTTGGGCAAAAACAAATAACTTAAATTTCTCAACAAACAAAACCAGATGTGTTCTACTTAGCCGAAAAAGAAGTCCAAGCCCGTGCCCTGATTTGTACTTATACAATCAACAAATTTCATTTGTAAATGAGGTTCGTTTTCTTGGAATGGTGGTTGCCAATAAATTAACCTGGGTTGTTCATATCAAATACCTGAAGGAGCACTGCCTAAAAAGAATGAACTTAATGAAAGTTCTTGGGAAAACTACCTGGGGAGCTGATAGAAAATCACTTCTTATGATCTATAAAAGCCTGATACAGTCAAAGTTAGACAACGGCAGTATAGTGTACTCATCAGCAAAATACAGCCATCTCTCGGGCTTAGACTCGATTCACCATGCAGGAATCCGACTGGCCACAGGCGCTTTCAGGACAAGCCCAATCACCAGCCTCTGTGCAGAGGCAAGTGTTCCACCACTCCTTATACGGCGACAACAACTCTTCTCTTCCTACTTATCAAAAATTGTATTTAAACCCACAAACCCGGCTTACAATTACTTATTCGAAGCACGTTCAGCTGTACAGTAAAAAACCTCATCATCCTGCTCCACTTGGTATACGCCAGAGGAACGTAATTCTATCGGTACCTGAGGTTAATCTTCAATATACTGAAGTCGACGAGCCACCATGGAAGCGAATAATACCGATGATCGATCTCCGCCAATAAAGAAAACTTGCCCAAATAATATAATATGCCATAAAGCTAATGAAATAATCCACTCATATACAAATAGACAAGTAATTTACACTGATGGTTCGAAGAAAGAAGACAGCGTTGGCATATCATTAGTTTGCAATACCACCACCATAAAACAAAAGCTCAAACTTACACTGCAGAAATGCAAGCAATTTCATCAGCACTGTGTAACATAATCTCATCCATTGGAAAGGATTTCATAATATGTACTGACTCTCTCTTAAGCTTACAAAGAATAAAGAACTTCAATAAGCCAACTCCCCTGGTTTTGAAAATAACTCACTTCCTCAAAATTGTAAATTTACTAAGGAAAACCGTTAACTTTCTCTGGCTTCCCTCACATGTTGGAATTCCAGGAAACGAAAAGGCAGACAAAGCTGCAAAGGAAGCAGCCGGTATGTTCGAACCTCCTCTAAGTATCCTCGAACCAGATGACCTTAAAAACTGGCTAAGGAAAATGGCACTCCAAGACTGGGAAAATGCATGGATGCTAGAACCAGCACACAACAAACTGCGGAGTATAAAAAACACCACAAAAGAATAGAACACCTCCATCCGTGGGAATAGAAGAGAAGAGGTAATACTGACCCGTATGCGGATAGGTCACACGAACCTTACTCATATACACCTAATTAACAAAGATCTGCCGCCTAAGTGTAATACCTGCCAAGTTCACCTAACAATCCAGCACATCATAGAGGTTTGCCCAGTTTATCAGAATTACTTCACTAGGGAAGGCATTGGAAGAAATATGGCGGAGTGCCTTGGGAACAACCCCTCTACAGTGGATGGGCTGTTAAACTTTCTTAAAAAAGCAGGTATAGCCCGGAAAATCTAAATTAAAGAATGAGATATTATTTATTATTTTAGTTAATAATAATTTATTTATTATAATTTATTAAATATATAATAATAATATTTAAATAAATAAAAATATCCATTAATTTAGGTTGTTATAGTGGTCGAAATAATCCTGATTCCTGTATTTTATTAACTAATTTATAGTAAACATATTAAAGGGTATTAATAGGGCGTAATAACCTAGAAGTTGATTGCCCTTCAATGATCTACTACTACTACTACTATATGTATATATAATGAAGCACTCGCAGCTGTGATATATAGTAAACAAGAACAGGTGGGATAGATAGAGTAGTGAACACAGAAAAACAAAAAAATCATAAAGAGTAAAGTTTTCGTTGAGATTTCTGGCCCTTCGTCAGTGAGGAGTGTCGAGAGACTGAAGAGAGGTAGACTCTCTCTCTCTCTCTCTCTCTCTCTCTCTCTCTCTCTATATATATATATATATATATATTTATATAGTATATATAGAAAATGAAACACTTGCGGCTGCGATATATAGAACAGGTGGGATAGATAGTGCAGTTCACACACAAAAAGAAAAAAGTCACAAGGGATGAAATTTTTGGCAATTTCTCGCCCTTTGTCGGTGAGAAGCAAAGAGAGTCTCATCTAGTCTAGACTGTGGTTGTTGTGTAGTGGAAGGGACTCGAGGAAGGGAAAGGCGAAAAGAAAGGAAGGGAAAATTTGGGTTTTCCCTAATCCTCTTATTGTTGGNTATATATATAAATTTGTAAATTTTAAAGAACAGTATTTTTGGCATGTGCAGTGTATGATCGGTGAAAGTCCTTTGAAACTTTTCAAATTCACGTCATATAACTAACTTTCAAAAAGTTCCCTGCTGGAAAGAACTAAATTAAAATAATTCTTAGATGATTTTAGTTGGGGTTCGGTCAGGGTAGATCCAAAAAACATAAATTTAAAAAATGTATTTTTTAATAAAGGATTATCTGCCAACGTTTCGGCTTACGTTGCAAGCCATCTCTAGGGCTATCATGAAGATGAGAGAGGACGTCCTGAAGATGACATACAATGTAAGCCGAAACGTTGGCAGATAATCCTTTATTAAAAAATAAATTTTTTAAATTAGTGTTTTTTGGATCTACCTTGACCGAACCCCAACTAAAATCATCTAAGAATAATATCAACGGTCAACAAACTCTTCTTTTAAATTAAAGTAAGATAACTAATAACCATAATACATGTACTTGTAAAAGTGGAGAATATATACATCAATTATTGTGATAAGGCGATCTTGGTGGTTAATTGACTGTGTTAATATTCCCATTGATGGGGTAATTAAGCGACTCGAGTTGTGTTATTAAAGCATTAACTGTGTTATAATAGCCGTTTTCCCACGGAGTGTTGAGCGAGGAGAGTCTGGGAGAGGGGGGGGGGAGCTTGACAGGGTAATCGATATTAATAACAAGATCTTGTCTTCACATTTGTCAAATTTATTAGTACTAAATTGAGCTTATTCAGAGAGAGCGGGCTGGATTTGTAGCATGACATTTTTTTTTATTTGTCTTCGGTTTGGTTGTTAAATATGTACGAAATGAAAGAGGTCTGGAAATACAAGAATGTATTGGGTTTTTCTGAGATATTTTAAAGGACACACGAAAACTGAAAAAAAAAATACTTGATTTAATTATGCCTACTGTAGGAGATTTCCCGTTTATAAGATATAAGGTATCCCTTAGTATCCTATTTCGAGCCATATGAAAAATTTCAATATATATATATATATATATATGAGGAACGTAATTCTATCGGTACCTGAGGTTAATCTCCNTATTACTCTCTTTTAACTGATAATGAAGATGTTATATATATATATATAGTAAATATGAACAGGTGAGATAATGACAGTAGTAAAAGAAAAAAAAAACAATGAGCAAAATTTTCTTGGAGACTTCACGACCTTCGTCAGAAGTCTCCTCACTGACGAAGGGCTAGAAGTCTCCCGAAAAATTGTACTCATTGTAGTTCAGTCTTTTTGTGTTTACTACACTCTTTATCCCACCTGTTCATATTTATTGCATATATGGCTGTCCCGAGTGTTTCATTACAAGCACACAGATATATATATATTTCTTCGAAAGGGCAATAATAAAGCAGTTACAAAGACTGATCCTTTATAGCCCTTTCAACTGCAGCTGGTTTCTCAAAGTCTATTGACAGAGGTCTGTGTCACAAGAGGAACAAGGAGTCGAGGTGAACTGCAACCCACATAATTCACACTGATCCTAGATATAAGGGTAGAAGAGGGTGTGAAAGGAGATACAAATTTAACATATGACATACCTATCTTAGTCATATAAGTTTATTGAAAAATATCATAAGGAGCAATATTTTCGGGGGTCTCTCGCAGTGAGAAGTAAAGAGACAGTCTCTCTTTATTCCTCACTGACGAAGAGCGATAGATCCCCGAAAATTTTGCTCCTTATGATATTTTCTTTTTGTGTGTGTGCACTGCACTCTCTATCCGAACTGTTCTTGATTACTATATATCACAGCCGCGAGGGTTTCATTTTGTGTATATACTGTCTATATATATATATAACCAGAGAGGGTGTTAGAGGGAGGGGCTGTCGNTAATATATTTATTTATATATTTGTGTACGCGCTTTAGCGTCCGCATTAAAAAAATTCTGAGTGTTAGACTGTCCCTTTTATTTTTTAAGAATAGAAACCAAATATAGTATTTACGGTTTAATTACAAATTTTTGTACAAATAAATTTTTGGAAATCGTCTTAGGCAAAAAGGGGATACAGAAGCAAACCAAAATTTATAATCATATTATTATATTTTGTTTGTTTTTTCCAGTTATGGAAAAGTTTATAGAATATTAAAGTTATAAAATGTAATTATTTAGCATTAATGTTCTATATAATTTCATGTAATGTGCTTATTATGAACAAAATTTCGGATTTGCATGTTATGCGCTTTTTTTGAAAAATCTTCAGTGTATCTACCTTTTACGCCCATTCCGGTTTGTAAATTACATTTTCTCATTTATTCTTGTCTAAGACAATCTTAAATGAAACATGCATAATCAGTTTAGATCCTGCGTGAAGGATATTTTTCTTAAATTTTAGTCTTCTTTATATCCTAAACCCTTCCCCTGAACTGATTTTAGCCATAGTCGAAGTTATCCTACCATTTTTTTCTTTTTCGGACCTTAAAGCACAAACAGACGAATAATCGTCTATATATATAAAACTTTGAGGGGAATATATTTTCAGTTTTCCTTTACTAGGATAGCAAAGGTAGAAGTTTTTCAAAAGCAGCATCAGAGTACCAGCGTGAATTGCCGGACTTTTTGAAGGGAAATCTGCTAATGGAAGAAGGTTTTCGTGAATAGTGTAATTTTGCGATAAGTGAATGAAACGCCTCTCACTTATCCGAAGGAAATGCAATCTTGAAGCAGTCTTGAGAGATGAGATAGGCGCTGGACGGCAATGATAATTGCTGACCCACTGAAGAGCCGATATATCATTGTTATCATTATTAGTACAAGGGACCTCCTCACACCCTCCTGCCACCCCCGCTCTAATTGTTCGGAGGGGTGGTGGGAGGGGGTGAGTTTGGAGGCAATGGTGGGGGGGGTCGCTAACTCAACCATTAACAACTAACCAACTTGTGTCTGTGCAGCTCCAACTCCTGCTCGCGTTCGCTTCAACTACCCCAGTCCTCGACATTTGTCCTCCTAAACCACACTAATGAATCAATATGGAATTCATAGTTAGGATTTTGGACATAAGTAATCGCTTGAAGAATGTCCGACAAATATTCATTGTGCGCAGACAGAAGTAAGAGGAGATGGGAAAAGGATGTTTGGCTATCGAGTACGTGGAAATTACGTCTTGTCTCTTGCAGTTCGTGTCTTCTAAAGAATATTTACAATGACATGTCACATCTGGTAAAGAGTATACCGTAGATACTGGAAGATAAATAAATAAATTAGAAGAGCAATGAATGATATATAGAAAAGAAGGGCGGAAAAAAAATTACTGTTATGGGCTAGGAGTTAATAATAATTAGGAACAAAAGTAAATTTCAAAAAGTTAATTTATTAAATAAGCAAATCTACTAATTGCAGATAAAATCGAACCTACTGCACTTACAAACTAATAAATAAGCTAAAAGCTATTTAAAAAATATGCAAATAAATAATTTTGCTAATTTACAAAGAGACTTCAAAATAACTTATATTGTCTGCACATGCAAGTTTCGGTCACTTAAAATTTCATTATTATCTGCACTGCAAAAAGCCACGACGAGCCCAAAGCTGTGAGACACGCGATATGACACTGACTCGAGGACGATTGGCGAGTCGCTTTTATAACTGAATGGTAAGGTCGAGGCAGGCCTAGATCTGTTTCTAGGCAGGTGTGATTCCCTCTTCTAAATCAGATAGCAGGTGGTACTCTTCAATTGGGCCCTTCCCGCAAAAGATTAATCCTCTCGTTATGTGCTTTCCCCAGTCTTCAGTGATATGTTTGTTTATTGGAGGATTTACGGCGCTCAACTGCTGAGTTTATCAGAGCCCTCCATATTTTATGAATACAATATAGTTTAAGATGATCTATCGTCCCAGGCCTCATCCCGACGGACAGAGACAGACAGAGCCCGCCCCGTGGCGCCTCGCGGAACGTAAGGTCCATCATCGCTTTAGGTGACAGCCCTGTGAAGGAGAATGTGCTCGGTGGGACCAAGCCGACCACTTCAGTGACATAAAATTAAGAATAATGGAAGGAGTTTTCGTGAGTTATCTTAGCAGTAAACAGCAATCATTTTTGCAGTTCAAAAATAAATAATAAAGAAGAATCTTGACGAGAAAAAGTGCCATGAAGAGAAAGAAAAATATTTAGGTTTAAAATAAGAAGACGACTTCATAACCAAGTTACACGCCAAGTCGTGAGTAGCCACAACAGAAGCAAGAGGATACGACATTGCTCCTACATCACGCCAGACACAAACAATACATTTTGTTCCCAATGCCTTCTTGTATTGCTTCCTGTAATGTTTCTTTAGCCTTCTTATCATAAGCATTACATCACAGCTCTCAAACTGCGAAGGGTTATCCAAGGCTGAGAGCTAACGAATCCAGGCTTCGGATCGGAGATGTTACCTCTAGTTGGGGAGCTTTATCACTCGAATGGGTCATTATCAGTCGACATAGATCGATCTAGCGAAGTCTTAAGCAGTGTATTTTTTTTTCTCGATTAGCGTTGTAAGGATAATGTCCCACGGTCCAGGAATTACGAAATACCTGTATATTCAACAGTATTATCTCATTATTTACTTAAAAAATAACTTTTTATGGCACTAAATAAAAATTTAATAAACAATATTCATAATTTTGGAATTATAATAATAGAAAACAGTAAAGTATGTAATTTTGTCTCACTTCAATTGAGACGCAAAATAAAGCCTATGAATCGACTTGATTGTTTAGTAGTTACTTAATTTTGTCATCGACTTAGCAATTCTTTCATTCCTAATGACTCCTTGCTGCCACCTACATTGCAGACATTATCGAAGATAATACACTATCAATCTATTTCTTTTCGTTCTGTTTTCCTGACTTCTTCAGCATGAATCACGAGTCACTTACAAGGGACAGTTCTTCACCAAAAAACTGTGAAGGTTTAGAGCACCCTCCGTTCCCTCCGTATCTAGAGCCAGCTTTGTCATTTACTCTTTTTGGTGACATGGGGCATATGCTTAGTCTAGCGTGCTCATGTGTTACTAATTTTGAAAATAATTCTGTAGTCTGCATTTTTGGAGAAAGCAATAATTCCTAATGACGTTAAATACAGTGTGTTTCCATATGAAAGTGTCACTATGCCTGCTTAGAGAAGGAAGGACTAGCCCAGGCTAGAAATCCGATATCGGCCATCATTGTGAGGGGTTGTGTGTCAGGGTGAGAGTCAGCTGTCCGTGTTTATCCCCCACCCCACCCTCCAGCTGATTCCCGCCCGGACATATGCAGCTGCCTCGCTCTCCAATTAGCGAGGCTTCAGTAATTACTGCGACAGACATCTTCCTTCACTCCCAATATGCTCATGATCTAAGCCTATTTCGCTCTCTGATTTCTGGGGGCGGTATCCACCAAAATTTGGGCTTAAGGAGTTGTCTTGGAAAAGAATGGGGGTTAGGGGTTAAAAAATGACCAAATTGATAAATCATTTTGATCTTCATTCTTATTAGAATGTTGAAACTATTTAAAGAATTTGATATGCCTAACGTGTTATTTTTTTTAAACATTAATGTTTTATTAAATTTTTAATAAATACATGGGTGTTAAGAATACATTTAAGGATGCACCCTTTCCAGGCCTGGATGGGATGCATTTTTTTGAGATACTTTCAATATTTAGGATTTATTATCTAAGGATTGGCACTGTTACAATATAGTATTCGTCAGAGCAATTGTTCAATGTCAATTGCGATAACATACACTTTGGAATATACTAGGAAAAATAATTCAAACAGAGTTAACTACTGTTCCTTATTATTGTGATGGCTAAAAATGTAATTATTAATTTAGGAAATATATACGTTTTATAGAAATAATAAAATATTTATTAGCATATTTTATTTTATTTCATGTTAAATTAGTTTAAAAGAATAATTAAAAAAATTTTTTTTTTCTGATTACGGATTACTAAATAATGAATAACATCAAAATTGTATTTATTGAGTAAATATAAAATAAAACTAATAATTATGTACCTAATACGTTGCCAACTCTTTACTCCACAATGTCCTTGAAATCCCGTTTGTACAAGAAGTTATCACAACCCGTTTTAATAAATTCCACTCTGGCCTTTCCATGCATCCCAATCCTCTAGCCCAAACTCTATCCAGTATTACCCATCCTGATAATCCACCACGCCGCCTGAATAGGAAATGGCTGCGTGACCTCCACATTGCCAACTCTTCATAATAAGAATTGAAAAAAAATGTATATATTTTTTAATATTAATTGATATTGTACATTATTATTATATTAGTACATATTTATTATATACTATGAGAGTACATTGCAAGATGCACGCTGTGTAGGATGTAATTTCTAAATAAATATAATTTAAAAAAATCATGTACTGATTCCAATGAAAAATTTTGTCCCTATTAGCTAACAATGAAAAGCAATAATTAGCAAAATTAATTACTAAATATATTGCAATGACAAAATATCACGTACTGAGACATAGAGGTATCACTGTCCCCTCTCTGACTCGCTCATGGAACAACCTCTGTGCACATGGGAGAGGTAGAAATGATTCAGGCCTTGGAAGAAAAGTTTTCTTGTAGAATGTTTCATAAATGCCAATAGAATTGTCACAGTAGTAGATCAGCTGGCTAATTGCATTCATGCCTTAGCAATGTATGAATGATAAAATTTATTCCGTGTAAGTACAGATTGTATATTTATTTTTTACATTGTTTTCCGTACCTTTTTATCAGTACTCCAAACCCAAAGTTTGTTTTTTTCCTGTACAGATTTATAGGAATATTTTACAAGTAGTGCATGTCATAATTATGAAATAATACAGTTGGTTGTATCGACAAATCATTCAAAAAAATATAATACCAGTCAGATATCTTCAGACCAAATAAGACAGTCAGGGCGTAATACCCATGATGTTGATCGCCCTATAACCTGATCCTAATCCTAAACCAAATAAGACTTAATTTTATCTGCACAGGTACATGAACTATGAGAAAAGCCCATAAAGACTAAAATCATTTAAATATGAAATATTAAATTTTACAAGACATGAAACCATTAATAAGTTTTCTTTAACTATGAAAACGCAATTTTTTTATATCTATTTAAATTTCATTATTCCATATTAAACACATTGGCGACCAGCCGATATATGTACCAGAGGAAACAAAAAATTAAATATTGTATTTGTTGTGGTATTTAATCCCACATTAATTTTATACGATAAATACAAGGGAATAGAATTAAAGAATGTTACTGTCTCAGCCAGGACGAAAGGCTGGCTTTAAGATTTTTAAAATTCTATTCCCTTGCATTTATAGTATAAAATTAATGTGGAATTAAGTACCACAACAAATAAAATATTAATTAAAATAAATAAAAGCAAAAAACTGAGAGTTTAATAAAAATCAGACAATGTTAGTTCCTTCGAGCTTAAGACGCTATATTAGATAAGAGTGTGGAGAATTTAATAAGTTATCTGGCTAGTCTCGATGGTGTAAATGGTAAAATGCCAGCCCGGCAAGCAGGAGATCCAGGTTCGTTTCCTGGCTGAGAGATTAAGATTTGTTTCTTCTATTCTCTAGCATTTATTGTATAAAACATATTTCAACTCTCAGAGGGCATTATATTTTGGAGGAAACTAGGCAAAAGTAGTCGTTAACTTTCGTTCAGTAAAAAACAAGTTAAAAATCACAAAAACCATAACTTTGATTACTTGTCGGCCAGGCTTGCCTGACACTCCAGGATGCCATCATTAGTTCTGAAGATGGCTTATGTTGCACACTGAAACATTGTCATTATAGAATAAATGCATGTTATGTTTTTCACAAGAGATATATTTTCTCAGACTCAATGTGACTCAGCTTAAGCCATTAATGTATTCATACAAAACACGGTCAGTTACCTTCTTCCAGTCATACAATAATGAAGGGAAATTGAGCACACACAAATACATTATTTATCTATAATATATATA